>JAGHQL010000121.1:0-82309 GCA_020080175.1 Glutinoglossum americanum
GGTCTGGCGGTTTCCCGTGCGTGTCTGGGGCGTTTCAGAGGTCGGGAAGGGGCGGAAGGAGGGAGGGGGGGGGAGTGGGGGAGGCTTTTTTGCGGGGGCGAGGCTTCGGGGGGCTGGGCGTTTCGGGTAGATGGGTGGGTGTATATACGCGCACACGCATACACCCATTGCGCGTTTGGGATAGAGGGGGGGGGGGGGGAGTCGAGTTTATTTGTTTGTTTGGTTGTTTGTCTGGTTATTTGTTTATTTAAGCTCTTGCGCGCGCCAAGGGGCCGGAAGTGCCGAGTTGGCGATGTACCGTGGGTTGTGTGTATATATATATACACCGCTGCCGGGGAGGGGACCCGGGCTGGGTGGGGGAGGCCCAGCGTTTCTCTTTCGGGGTCGAGTTCTTTCTGCCCGTAGGATGGACGGGGGAAGAGATGGAAGAGGAAAAATAAAAAAAAAAGAAAAAGAGAAAACCACATTTTCTTTTTTCCCTTTCCCTCTTCTCCTTCTCCCCTCTACTCTACCGTCCCGCTCCTCGCGCACCTTTTTGCGACACCCGCCGTTTCCGTGCGACTGCAGGAAGGGTGGAGCACACACGCACACAAACAAATGGATAGATAGATAGATAGATACATAATCTGCGCGGCGGTCATCTCCCCCCACCCGCGAGGCGTGTCCGGGGAGGCAGGAAGAAGCACGAGAGGGAGAAGAAGCACAGGGAGAGCGGGGCGGTGGGGCGGGTATCCCGAACCGGAAGAGCCGAGAGTCTCGAGGGAGCAAGTAATTCGAGGGAGCAAGTAAGCAGGTGAAAGGGAAGGAAAAGAGAAAGAGAAAGAGAAAAAGAAAAAGAAAAGAATTGACGCCACACCCGCTTTTTTCTTTTTTCTTTATTCTTTTTACTTTTTTTTACTTTTTTTTTGGTGGTGGTGGTGAGGTCTGTTTACGTGAAAGAAGGAAGGGCGGAAGAGAAAAGAAGAGACGAAGGAAAAATAGACGAGGGGGGGTCTGGGGTACCAAACAGCATAGCAGTGGGAGGGAAGGAAGAGAGAAGAAAAGAGAGAAAAAAAGAGAAAAAAAGAACGAGGGAATTCTCAACTTTTACTATCGTCATCACTATTTTTATTTTTTATTCTCTCTCGGAAAAATAAATATGGATTTTTATCTATCTCTCTCTCTTTTTCTTTTTTTTTTTTTTAAATATCCTCGAGGAATCTATTTGGCCCGAGATGGTGGAAAATGTGCGCGAGAAACTAGCTTGGCGGGGTGGGTGTGGCTAGACCATCTATAGACTAGAAACTGGGGCTGCGCAGCACGGTAGACGTGGGCAGAAGAAGAAGAGAGAGAGAAGAAAAAAAAAAGAGAAAAAGCCTGGAGAGAGAGACAGGACAGGACAGGACAGGGCAGCCTTCCTCACGACTAAACGCCTCTGACCTTTCTTTTTTTTTTCTTCTTTTTCCTTTTTGGAAAGAGAATATTATTTTAGAAACGAGAGAAGAAGAAGAAGAAAAGTAAAAACAAACATTCCCCACCCCAAGCTTGGAGAAACGCCTTTGTCGCTGACAGAGAAAAAAAAAAAAAAAAAAACACCGCCGTCCCACCCTCTATTGATTCTTTGATTTCGGAAAGGGAAAAAAAAAAAAAAAAAGAGGGAGAGCGGGCCGTCGATATATCCTTAGAGATTTCCTCTTCTACCACCCGCCGATGCGCCCAACGCATGTGACCGCCGGCACGATTCTATCCTCACCCCTCGGGATGCTGGTGACCGCCATCTCAAACTCCGTCGTGCTGACGAAGCCCTTTGCTGGGTACCCCGAACTCCCCACTCGCACGATGGCCGGCCGGCCCTGCATCCCCTCGAAGTTAAACAGTTTCTTCAGGCTCCCGGCCTGTCTGCCCGCATTCGGTAGCGTCCAGTTCTTCTCGTAGAGTAGATCGGTCCCCTCTGCGCGGTATCCGCCGTCGATGGCTCGTGACTTTAGATTGGTACCGGGGGAAGCCGAGAGGTGAGGAGTCACGAGCTCGATGCTGCGAGGAGAGGTGGAGCAGGCCGCTGATTGGCTGCGAGGTGGGAGGGGGCGTCCGGAGCGGTACGAAGGGTGGTTGTGCGGGAATGGGGTCGGCGGAGAGGATGCTGATGAACCGGCACTCGAGAGGGGCGGCGTGGTGAGACCACTATTAAAGTTGGATCGGAGAAAACCTGGCCGGTGGGCGTTGTTGCTGGATGCTGGGGATATGGGGGCTGGGTTTGCAGAAAACGAGCGGTAGAGTTGTGGACGAGTGGTGGTGGTGGTGGTGGTAGCGGCGGCGGCGGCAGCGGTGTAAAGTTGAAGTTGCCTGAGGGACTGCGCGGCTGGAGAATAAGGACGTCCTCGAGAGTTCTTGTATATGTTAGTGTCGGCTCTGTCGTCCGAGTTATAGCCAGGCGACAGGGGATAGCCCGCTTGAGAGATTGGTCGGAAGAAAGGTCTGGAGGATGGCGGTTGGGTTGGAGAGAATTGGGGGATGATATCTGCTGGAGGTGTAGGGTCTATCGAACCATTATTCCAGGTGAATGAGGATGGTGAGGTGCTCTCGTGGATGCTAGAGAAGAGGTTTGGATAGGCGGATTGTTTGTTGTTATCTTTTCTGCGGCAACTATCCCCGGGTGTCAACCGAACGATATCCACAAAATGGAAGCCGAAGTAAAGGCCAAATGTTTAGAGGACCGATTAGAACGGGAAGTTTCAACTTACTTTTCCGAACAGTAGAGGAAAGAATTGTTTGGGACTATCTGTTTCTCGCATGTGGCGCTTCGCCGTATTAGATTGAGCCTTAATTATCACACCGCCAGTGTGCAAATAAAAAAAAAAATAAAAAAAAAATTCACATCGCACAATCATGACAGTCAAACTGCCAACGTGCGGATAGGTGAATGACAGACATACCAGTACTGCAAGAAACTGGCTGCCATTTCTTCATCACCCTCTTCGCCGTCGTACACCTGCTCCTCCTCCGCCGCGAGCAGAAATTGCTGCCCGCCACGACCCTTGCTTTTACCAGCGGACCAACGTCGTGCGAAGGGCAGCGGTCTAGCTCGGTTACAAGTGGTTGTTGATCTATTATTGGGAGGAGGGTTCGCCGTCCTGGCGATAGAGGTTGAAGAGGATGTTGAGTGAGGAGCCGTGGTGAATGATATTTATGTTTAACCTTTTGAAAACGGTTCGAAAAAGGGGATGGCGGCGCACTGTCACCCCTTGGGGATTGAACAAATGTCGCGTGCGTTGTGGTTTTGAATGTGTACGGATAAAATCAGGGCAACTTGGTACGCCACAGAACTTTGACGAATTGGATCAAGCCAAAAGATAATTTGTCGGGATGCCTTATCGCACTGTATCGATGGGGGCGAAAGACGCCAATACGCTAGATCACTGGAAATCGCCGCAAAAACGCACTTGGCTAAATTGTATATGTAGGCAAGAATGTACGTATGTGTGTGTGTATGTTTGTGATTGTTGGGGGCTTTTCGAAGTGGAAGGCTCGTTGTACTGGGACTGTTGGATCTGAACCGGACAAATAAATTAGCGTCGACATGTTCATTCATATAAAGACGGCGGGAAGGTGTGCGAACCGTACTGGCTGATATAGGCTGTTCTGGGCAGTGGACTTATCGACGTTGTGCAAGCGGGTTGCTGTGCAACGAGCTCTCGAGGCCTGCTATCTTGATAAGGCGAAAGAGACAGGTATGTGCCGTAGCGATATATGTAGAGCCTGAACGTGTAATTCGACAGCTAGAGTGCAGGTTAAGCTGATCCGAATTCTGCGACAAGAGCAAGGCAGGACACACACCGGCTCTTATAAAGCTGGTTACTGAGTTCGTTGGGATAGGGTCTCGTGGATTACTCTCCCACACAATCCCCTCGCCACCCCGCGCAAATCCCGCGCAAATGGTACCATCACGCTAACCAAGAACGAAAGGGGGACCACCATCGGAGGCCACCATCGGGCACGAGCAGCGACAACGGCCCGTAGCCGTCGAGAACCCTCTCCCCTCCCCGAGGACAACAACGCACCGTTAGAGCGCATGGTGTGCCATGGTGTGCCATGGCGTGACAGGGCGGCGAAGCAGAACCGAGAACGTTGCTGTGATGATGGCGGCGAATCAATGGTGCCTGACCCGACTTGCAGGCGCCATTCGAATCGCAAGGCTTGCCTATATTAATTGCTCCTTCTCCCTCGTTACTTTTTCGGCACAAGAAGCGAAAGGAGGGGAAGAGAACCACACGCATACACGCACGTCCTCCGTACATTCCTTTTTCAACATCCTCCTCGGGATCTAGGGGTGAGAAAACGTGGGGTGGTGCCGGCAAAGACTCGACAATCGAGATCGTTTGCAGATCTCCCGTTTCATTGTTGCCGTTCGTTACTCGTCCATTTATGTGCGGAACTCCACTAGGGCAATCAGGGCAATTAATCAACCAGGACGTCGAGTCAGGCGGAGCATCATCAATGTCGCGGTTTTATTATTCACGAGCCTTTGCTCGAACCACGTGTTGAGAGGCCATCTGGCTTCGTGACATAGTGGCTTTCTTTGCCAGTTATTATACACGGAGGGTTTGGTGGTCGACGTGGAGATCTACCACTGTTGGTTTTGATACATAATTTGCGGTCAATTGGTTTAGAGAGCTCGACCTGGGCTACCGGGGTGGAAGCCATACAAGTGTTGCGGGGTGGCACACCTTGTAGGGGCACTCACCCGTAACCTTGTTATGGGCCTTATAGGTGGAACTGGCCTCTTCCAATCGCCCCACGTAACAATTTACTTGAACCCCCCCCCCCGACTTCGGGAAACTTACTGCGAATTTTTGTAAAACCTCCCCCTAGAAAGAGGGCGTAAAGGAAAAAAAAAATAGCATATTAGCAACTATCGACCCACTTTTCCTTCTACCGCTTGTGATGCGCCTTTCTGACGCCAATAGAATCTTTCAGGCACTCCTCTGGCAGCCACCGACTCAGGCCCCACGTAACATCCCAGCAAGTTGCTCCACCTGCAGCTGCCTGTCGCAAGCTTCTGAATCTCCTTATATGCATACGAGTTGAGGTACGGGAGGCCGGTTGCCGGGTCCCGGAATTTGGCAGGTTGGGATGTGATCACACACAGCTCTTGCATCGGTTCTAGTCCGGTGGGATGGTGTTGGTAAGCGTGCCCTAAATCATTTGGCGGTGCCTGACTTACTTTGACCTTTTAATGTTCGCCTCTTGAACAGTATGCGGCGCTGCACTTCTCTATCCCTCACGGCTACCGGGTCAAAGTTTTCGAGAATTACCAAGTTCCGCGTAGAGTATTCCATGATGTGCTTCGGCATGGGTGATTGAGCTTCGGGTTGGGTCCTAGAGTCTTGAGAGGGGTTCTCTGCTTGCATATTTTCTGATAGAGACGCGTAATAATGTATACCATCGAGGAAGCCTGCCGGCCCATCTGGTTTCGAGTCTCCAACGCCTTGGGGGAGAGAGGTTGCTGCCGAAGATGGATCTGGTGGCTGCGCGATTGCCGAAGTAGCGATACCTGGATCTCGTAGCCCTTCTATCTCTTGACTCTTTGGTATAACCAGAGCAGCCCCAACCGGTTGGGTGGTATTAGAATCGGCATCAGCCTTCTTCTTACCACCATCTTCATTTGCGGTTTCCTCTGCTTTGATCCTCCTTCCTACGTGGCTTATTTTACCGTTGACCCATTCTGTAATTCCGCTCCACCAGGTAATGACGGGGCCTTCTAGTCGGCGGTTGTGCAGCGCTGCAAGTCTCGCCTTCTGCTCATCTGCCCGTTTTTTCTCAGTCTCCTCCCATCGGTTTAGGCTCTTACTATTCAGCTTTTCTGTCCGCTCTGCCTCTGCTAACCTATCCTCCTGGGTCATGGCTTTCGGCTTAGTTTTGTCTTTTTTTTTGGAAGCCGCCTCCATCAACGCCAATGTGCGTAGCCGCCTCTTCTCAGACTCCACCAGACGCTCATGTACCACTTCCTTGTTCCTGACTGATAGCGTCCGCGATGATGAACGCGTAGGGCCTTCCGCAGGAGTGGGTATCCATGATATCCTCTCCGACTTCTTCTTCGGCCTTGGCGTTAGTGTTGTGGGAGCCGCCGTCGCTGTAGTTGGGTCTATTTTAACCTTCTTTCGGAGGGCAGGTGTTTTGAAGAACGACTGTTGGGCCTTTCGTTTCTTATTCAGCCGTTCCGCCTTGGCCTGCTTTTGCAACTCTTCCTCTCCTTCGAACTCATCTTCCCCTCGGCCGCCCGCTGGACCTTGATCCTCATCGTCTTCGTCGGACGACTCGAACTGGATGTCTGATTGGTCTTCTGCGTCTTGTCCTTCGAATTCAACATCGTCCTCGTCTTCTGCAAAGAGAAGTTCTAGATCATCATCTGCCTCTCGGTCAATAAGGGCAGACAGGCGGTTGCCTGCTGTTGAGCGCTTTTCGCGTCCGGCAATGAGCGATTCTATCGCCGGCGCATCGTGTGTTTCGCTCGTGTCGTCATCGGAGGAAGAGGTGGCGTCCTCTCCTTGGTCCTGCTCTGGGTCGATGGCGCCACTTTCGACGCTCTTCATCGCGGTATGTCGAAGAACGAACTGCCTACTATGTGACGGACGCGTTTGATGTACAGGCGTTCGGTCTGTGCAGGGAGGCCTGATCGAACCAGGATGCAACCCCCTTCTCGAAATGTTCGAAAGAAGCAAAAGCCAACAGGAATTAAAGTATATTTACAGGACCTAGTATATTTCCGGCGGTCCGAGATGACAGTTCCGACAGAGTCGGAATTTTGCGCCTTAGGTAGTAAAGGAAGAAACCTTGGTGCTCGTAAATGCGAGACGCCTTGCTGCGAGATGCCTGCTATACTGCTACACCAATTAACACTGTACCTAGAAGGGTACTGGGTCATGCGGGGACGCGTTGCTGTGGCTGCTGTGTAAGATTTGTGTGGTAAGCAGTTTCGCACTCAATACAGTCAACACCCGACTATGTCAAATGTCACAGTATAGTGTCAACCACTTGACTTGTACCTGAGGATGAAGCGAGGAGGAGTGGAGGGGGTTTGTGTTGCTGTTTCAGATGGCTGGCTTGATCGACGGATCTGATGATAGGCTGTAGGGAAAGGAACGCCTCCTGCAACGCGAGGCATGAACGTACTTACCAGCGACCAGGTTCCAGCACCAAAAAAATTCGAGACCTTTTTTTCCGTGCCACACTTTTCTGCTACTCTGCAAGCTTTGTATTTTGCACACCCATTATGCACCATATGTAATCCAGATGCCTCTCATTTCTCATTCATCCTTTCGTGTCCACTGACACTGCCATCGCCTTGGGCTGAAATAGGGAATAAGAGAGAAGGGAGTGGCCCCTTGTCACCGTCAACTCTAAATGGGGGCCCCTGGAGTGAAATTGGCTTGCGGCGCTGTCTTACTCCGTACGAAAACTACCGATCAGGGCGCCAAAGGGTAAGCGACTTCGCCCGTAGTGATTGGCCGCGCACCCTCCAGGCATCTTTAATTGGCCCTGCAGTACCCAATTTTGAGGACAGAATAAATACGTGGGATAATGCGATTTTGGATGCAAGTTGAATTGCGAAGCATCTCACTGCCGGGTATTGCGTGTTGAGTCTTGCGTGCTGGCTGGCCTGCTCTATAGATTGTCCGTATGCGAAGGCAAAAAAAAAAAAAATCCCGCTGCGGTTCTCATGACGGGACAGACATTTTGCAGACACACACAAGGCGCTGATGCATACTCGAGCAGTGTAGGGCAGGGAACGAAAATACGCATCGGATCCCCGTTGATTATTATAGAACTACTGTCGCTGCTGCGTCGTTGAGTGGATAGTGGTGGAGAAGCGTGCAACCCCTTCATCATCCGAGTCCAACCTCGCAAGTTACCTTACCTGCATCCTTCACACGCTCTCTCTCCTCCTTCACTCTCTCCCTTTCCCTCTCTCATCTCTATCACCGAGAGCTCGTTGCTTTTCTGTCGTCGACAGCCGGCCAATTCTCTCCCCCCGTAATTCATTTATTTTCTCCAGGCCCGTCACGCACAATCCCCTTACCGACGCCTGTTTATTGCGAAGTGTCTCCCCTTTCTCTTAGCATCGTTCCAACTCCGACAGTTGCGCACGCCGCACGGCTCAAAGACCGAAGATCCTACCTATTACCTGCCTCGCGCCAGAGGAATAATTCTGGAAACATTCGACCGGTGCTAGATTTTTCGCATCACGCTGGCGGCGACGGCCTTAGATTTTAATAGTACCTACCTCGCGGCTGGTTCTGTTCACGGATCTCCACCGAGGATCGCTTGAGGTACATAGCCAATCCTTAACAAACCTTTCACGACTCACGACAAAAGCGGGATTGCTCTGCAATCAGTATCGGTTTTACTGTACGGGCTGAGCAGGAGCTTGCGCGAGAGAATATATTTGACCACCTGGCCAGATCTATACAACATATACGTGTCGCGCGCATCGCCAACCCCCTTGACAGAGCCTGGTGGTTTAGACTCCTGGCACTCTTGTCGGGTTGCCTAATCTCGTCGATCGTTTCTGTCGATTTGAGAAATCATACTTGAGGTTGTTTTAAGGGTATTAGCTTCGTCTACCATCCATCACGTTCTGTAGAACAGGAACTTGTGCTTCCAGCGTTTACGGCGGGCCCAACCTTTTGATCGGTATCTTCGTCGCCCTGGTCTTGGTCATTAGCTGCCGTCATCCGCAGTATTCTGAATTTTCTCGTTCAATACGGAACGATCGATAGACAGATAATCTATAATGGCATCTTCATCGAAATCCGACCACCTCCATCTTAACTATCTCCCTCAGCTGTCGGCGAACCAGCAGCCGCAGTCTGGTTCGTCAACCGCCAATTCATCCCCAATAGAACCGGGTACAGGAGCCTCTTCGCTGAGGTCTCCTTTCGGAAATCCCAATGGGCTTGGTAGCGCAGGCGGCACGGCCGGGGGTGCGAGGTTAGGGGCTGGTTCCCCCTCGCACGAACTTGGTGGCAGACTTTACTCTAAACGGTGAGAGATACATGGGTTTCGAGCTTGTTTGTTCACGCCCGTTACTGATTATTGTGTTCCGATATCCAGAGCTCGAGAAATCCAAGCTCAAGAAGGACTAACACCAAGTCTTTGGGGACCGCCAACAAGTGGTAATTCAACGCCTCTGCGTGAAAATATCCCAGAGTCTCCAACCGATGGCTTTCCCGATTTTGGGCCACTGCCAACGGAGGAATTGACGCACGTTTCTGTCCGTCGTGCTAGAGCTGGGACGGTCCCTTCCCGTTTCTCACCAGGCGCAGCTTCTACTGGTCTTACTGTCCCACAAACCCTAATCCCAAAGACTAGTCGGCCATCTCCTTCGACCAGCCCATTCAAGCCTGTCTCCACGGATGTCGATGAACAGAATTTACCGAATGGCACATCTACGAGCTCTACGCTCCTGTCACGACTGAGGTCGGGGTCAATGCCTCAGCGTACTAATTATGTTGGCCCTGCTGGTCCCTTTGGCCCCACCTTATTCTCAAGCAACTGGTCAAACGGTCGCGAGAGGAATACAACTCTCAGTAGTATAAATTCTACCAACGGTCCGTCCTCGCCAGCTCATTCTTCTTTCTCTAAGGATGGCATGGGCGACAACGAAATGCGGACCTTGGATTACTTAGGACTAGCGGACACCCCTCAACCAGCTCGAGCCGCCCTTGCGAAACCAATGGAGACTGTGCTAGAAGGACAACGTGCTGCTACCCTGCAGCCTTTCATCGCAGATATGGCATTAATCAATAAGAATCTCAATCGATTCCGTTCATACTCGGTTAACGCTAAGGAGAAATATGCAGAAGAGGAGGACGAGGAATTAGAGCATGGAGCTCTCTATACCTCTCAGCACAGTGGCTCCGTTACGCCCTCTGCAGCTTCTGCGGCTGCTGCACTTGCAGCCACTCAAGCCCAGATCCATCAACACAATCTTGCTGTCCAAGCTTTCGCAAACCATGCCTCAGCAAGCCGGCCTAGAGCAAGGACTGCTGGTGTCTTGGAGTCTCCGCCGCAAAGGTCAATGAGAAACTACCTTGCTACGCCATCTCGCCTCGATAATAGCATGACGGCGGCAGATCTGAGAATCGCTGAAGCTAGGGAGTATGAGGGGCTACCTGAAGCGGTTCAAGCTCTACAACTCGGTATTTTGAGTGCTCGGCAGGGAGCAGATGGCATAAACCTCGCAGGAGATGAAAACAATCTCGAAGGTCCGACAAGAGCTCTTTGGCTAGGCAGTATCCCAGCTTCTACGACAATTACGTCCCTCATTGCAATATTTCAACCTTACGGTGCAATCGAGTCAGCAAGAGTACTGACTCATAAGAACTGTGGATTTGTTAATTTTGAGCGTCTTGAGAGCGCCATCCAGGCGAGATCTGTTTTTAACGGCAAGGAGATCTTTCCAGGCGCTGGACCTGTTAGAATCGGTTATGCCAAAGCACCCACGACACCTGCTGCCGGTCAGTCTCCCGGGCACAACGGAACCTTTCCGTCTCCGAGTCCAGATCCGTATGCCAGTGGCCAACTTGATAGCAGTATCAGTACCGGTAGTACTAATAACCGTGATGGTGCCAATGGCTCCGCACAGGCCAACGGCGTACAATCTGATAATGCTGCAGCAGCACTTATCGTTCCTGGACTCCAAGAGATCAAAGCGGAGATGGTTAGAATCGTGAGGGACTTTGGCGCTGTTGATGAGGACCAAGCAAAAATTTCAAACAGTATCGATGAAGCTATTAAGTTCGATAATTTTGCGTCTGAGATCCCTACTGTACCGGAGCCAAGCCACAACAGGGTCCATGATGCTCCAAAGCTGAGGGATATTAGGAAGAGGATTGACAACAATTCCTGTTCGCAGGCTGAGATTGAAGATATCGCGAATGGCATGTTGGATGAAATTGCGGAGTTGTCTTCTGACTACCTTGGAAACACGGTGGTTCAGAAGCTATTCGAATACTGTTCGGAAGACGTCAAGGAGTCTATGTTGCGTGAGATCGCCCCCCATATGGCGGAGATTGGCATCCATAAGAATGGCACATGGGCTGCACAGAAGATCATCGACGTCGCAAAGACTCCGGCTCAGATGTCAATGATCGTTGAGAATCTGCGACCATATACGGTAGCACTTTTCCTCGACCAGTATGGCAATTACGTCCTTCAGTGCTGTCTTAGGTTTAGTTCGCCGTGGAACGACTTCATCTTTGAAACGATGCTTAGCCGTATGTGGGAAATCGCACAGGGCAGATTCGGGGCTAGAGCTGTTCGTGCTTGCCTGGAAAGTCACCACGCTACCAAGGACCAGCAACGAATGTTGGCCGCCGCGATCGCTCTCCATAGTGTGCAACTGGCAACTAATGCCAATGGTGCTTTGCTGTTGACATGGTTCCTTGATACTTGCACGTTCCCTCGACGGCGTACGGTTCTTGCACCTCGCTTGGTGCCCCATCTAGTACATCTATGTACACATAAAGTTGCTTATCTCACTGTTTTGAAGGTCATCAATCAGAGGAATGAACCTGAAGCCCGAGACACTATACTCAAGGCCCTATTCTTCTCGCCGAACGACAAAGTTCTTGAGGATATCCTTAGCGACCACTCATGCGGTGCGACCCTTATCTTTAAAGTCTTGACGACACCCTTTTTCGATGAGAACCTACGAGCCGAGGTCATCCAGAACGTTCGGAATGTTCTCCTACGTCTCAAAGCCCAGCCTGCTCAAGGATACAAACGTCTTATGGATGAGGTAGGATTGTCAACCCGGAACGGCATTAGCGGATCAGGCCCAAATAGAGAACACCATACCTCTCGCGAAAGTTCCACTGGACAATCGCCCACTCACGAAAGGCAGCGAACAACGTCTCACCAAGTTAGCTCGAATGGTTCGGCACCCCAGCAACCTATGGAAAGACAATTCAGCGGCCAGTATTTTCCCACTATACCCCAGCAACAGTATGATCCGAATGCTAGTATGGCACGTGGGCCAAGCATGGATCCTGGCCCCTTTCAGTCACTGGAGCAATATGGCCTAAGTGGTTTGAACAACCCCTTATTTGCAAATCCTACCACTCCCATTTCCACGATGAACCCCCAGCTTCAGTACCAGCAAGCCTTGCTTGCAGCTTCGGCACAATCTTTGCCGCAGGCCTTTTATCCTGGTTTGAACGCATACGCGACACCATCGCCAACTATTGAGTCCTTTCGAAATTCTCGAGGCCCCCCTGGACATGGATCCCCTATTGCACCGCCGCCTGCGCAGATGAGTGCGTCTCCAATGCTAAGCCAAGCAGGATTTGCGCCCCCGGCGTTCCGCCCGATGATCGGGGGGCAGTTAATGGGTGGTGGCTATCAGTATTCGCCCATGAATGGCCTCCAGTACACCCTCCATCAACAGGGCGGTGGTCGCAGAGGGAGAGTGAGTTAATTCTATTATCTTATTAGTCCGGCTGACGACATGAACTAACGATTGACATATCTAGCGCTGATATCGTGTCCTGACACCACGCGCCCTTTCATTTTGTAGGCTACGGGAGGAGGGACGGGAGTCATGGTCTGGGTTTTCGCTTTCGATGAGCCATATCCACATTACCCCCCACGCCAGAGGGACATTTCCTTTGTTTTCATCCTGTGTGCCCCTTCTTACCTTCTACCGTGTTGCTGCTGGAGCGGCTTTGTTATGTGTACTTTCTGTTAGCTACACAGGCGGCATGAGTATTTGAAACGTCCTTGTATGGTGCAGCTGACCCACAATACAACAACAAAATGTCCTATTCATTTCCTTTGGCTTTGGACAGAGGCTGGCGGATGTGGGCGTGTCTTACCTCGCAGTTGCGTGTGTGGCTCACCATACCGTTTGACCTCCTGTGGTTTTCTTTCTTGCATTATATATACTGTATGTGTCAAGGAGATGAGATAGACACCTCTTGCGCCGTGAGAAAAGTTGTCGGATCTGCGAGAAGGAATGGAGCAATGTTTTTTTGTCTACGTTTGACGATCCCTTCAATTGTAAATGTGTCGCCATATGTCTTTGCCCAGTCATCAGTACCAGTATATCCGCATTGCTTCTACCCGCTTCACGCCCTTGCCAAGCTCTTCGGTATATGTGTTTCTTCAGATGGCCCGATACCCTGGGTAGTTCCCTCAAAGATTTCTTGAGCCGAAATTGGGTGGGGCGGATGTTCCTCCCCATCCTCACCCCCCAGACTCTCTGACTGAATCTCAATCCGTCTAGTTCGGTCCACATACCTCCGCCAGGGCCGATAAAGCAATACGCTCAAGCCCCCAAAAAGGATAAATGAGCCACAGATCGCGCCACCTGCGACATATCAGCATCCCAAAGCCCTCACCCCAAAAGGGCAACCTCATAACGTCTAACTTACCAATAACATCGTAGCGATCCCCGGCAAATCCGACGCCATCCCAGAACTTACCTTTTGGCTCTGCGACGTGGAGAATAAGAGTCAGGAGTTGGATGACCCCGATAGTGACGGCAATGATGACAGTGACGACTGTCAACACTATCGAGTAGTATAGGATAGCGATCTGGTCGCGTGCAAGTGCGGTAGATGTGTAGAGTGTCATCATCAAGGCGCCGTCCGTTGTGTCGAGAAGGCACATTCCGGCTATTCGGTCAAGAACCGTCAGTCAGGAGAATGATTTTGGACTTGGAATTGATGATGGAGGTTTGGTGAAGGGGCTAGTACCAGTAAAGAGGACGGGGAAGATGAGGATGAGCCAGATGCTCGTGCCCTTTGCGCCTTGAATGGAGGCGATTCCCAGGAGTGCTATTTCTGAGGATGTGTCGAAACCGAGGCCAACTAATGGGAGGTAGATGTAAGTAGATATTGATGAAGCTTTGGAAGATCTTAAGTTGGCTCACATAGCACTCCTAGGGGATACATCTTCCAGGGTCTTCGAAGTACTGAAGTCAGCTTAAGGTCTATTTCTCTGAGCACTTGAAGTCCATACCGATCAACGAGCTTAAACAGCCTCTTGAACACTTGAAAAAGACACCCAGCCCCCTGAATCTTAAACCCCTCCTCTTCCCTCACCCGGGCTCCAATAAGCCTTCTCATCTGCTGTACAAGTTTATACAGAATATACATATTCATGATCCCTAAAATAATCAGAAAAGCCGCGGACACCGAGGTCCCAATGATACCCCCGACTCTGCTATAGTGGTCAAACTTATCCGTGACAGCTGCCGCGGTCGCAGCAACGACTATGGACGTGATGGCGACAATTCTGCTTTCCCAGTTCCAGGCATTGATTATCATGTGAGATTCTACAGCATTTGATGTGGGGACGTGATAGGGGGCCAACGAACGTGGAGTGTCCGAGTGAGAAGAACATGCCCACCGTTACAGGCCGTTGACCGGACGCTATCAGACGTCTTGTCATGAGGTCGATTGCCTAGAAATGCCATTAAATCCTAGCCCGTGTGAAGGTAATAGAGAAAATTGGCGTACAGAAATATGATCCGCATCCAGAGCATGGCGAAGCCCGAGCGTGTACGATAGCACCGCTGTGGATATTAGAGCTCTAGAACACGTTAGCGAAACATAAATAATACACCGTGGAATCCCCCATAGAGCACCACCCAATTACCCGTGGAAATGCTGCCGAATCAATCACCATAAGCACGAGACTACAGCCGTCAATCTACCAAAAGTATAGCTTGTGCGTACTAATATAATGCCCACCGCTATCCAAACCACGGTGTTGACCGTGACAAGAGCCAGGATAATCCCGATCACTGGCAACGGCAGCTTTCGAATAATAGGCAACCGTCCATGGTATTCTGTGGCCTTGACCGAGATAATGCGACTGAATGCGGTTTTCTGTTCTGGGCGGGGCGAAGACATGTTCGGCTCAAGGCCATGGAGTCCAGAGTCTAGATCGCCTGAGACAAGCTGTTGGAACTACTGCCGTTCTCGCTGGTAAGTATAAATACTGCGGGGAGACAATGTCACAGATAGATTAGTTGTTTTGTTTCGTTATCGCTTATCTTATCGCTTATCTAAATCGATCGCTGGGATTGAATCTATGAACACCTTACGTGGTGTGCTCAAAAGCCCACTTCTATGCACAATTCAACAACGGGCGTTCAACTTTTGTGCCCACACCCACGCCTTGCCTAATCCTTTCGTGATGCAAGTAGAAACTCCGCCATGGCCCCGTTGAGGATGCTCGAAAAATGCATTTGGAACAAACAATACGCCACGACCAAGCAGCCAGAAATACCCGCCGATCCAGCTATTTCACCAAACCGCAGCCTTGACCGAAGAGATTACAAACGCAATCCAACACCGCGCCGCTCCATGGGTATCGAAGCGCTGTACATAGTGCCGTGGGGATTAAGATACAAATGAAATACGCGATAATCGTGGAGGGCGTTTCGATGAGATCCACCATTAAAGGTCATGAAGTCATGTTGAAAAAAATCGAAAAGGGAACAAGGCCGGCGCCCACGATATCTTAGAAAGTAGGAATTCCAGGTTTCTAAATAGAAGAACAAGTCCAAAACGCGGAGTACTTGCTTGCGAATGGACAAGAGTGTTTAAAGGGAGTTGTTTAAAGGTTGGTTGACGAAAGGTGTATAACCTAGCTGCTAGCCATATCCAACGCATCGGTCGATTACCTATTGGTTCTAAGACATATGAATGGCGACAGGCATTCTAGAAATTATATCTAGTACCCTGTCTAGTAGGTAGCTTTCCTTGCTTGCCACTTCTGGTCTCTCTGTCTAGTTCCGCCTTCTTCACGGCCTTCCTGGTGGGTCTAGGAGGATCTGAGTGCAAGTGTCCTATCTCGCCTAAAGCCGTCGTATTTTTCCAAGTCAGGCAGCGGTGAATAGTTGCGCCAACGTAAGTCTTGGTTCTTGTCGACATGCGAGTAGTCGGCTCCTCGGATTGTTGTTTTTTTCCCTCATTGAGGGCAAGATAGCTCTTTCGGGCCTCCATATACCTCGTAATTCTATCCTGTAATGCAAGCAGCTCCTTGTGAAGTTTGATCTCTTTAACGCCGCGAACGTCAAGCCAAGATAGCAACAACTTGAGAGATTCTGGGTCATCGTAATAACCCCAGTGGCAGGCACTGGAGAGGCTTGTTGCGCCTTCCTCTAGCCTCTTACGTTCGGGAATAGTCATCTTAAATCTCTTCTGGTATTGACGGTTTTCATCGTCAGGAACGTCGATGAAGCCCTCCCGCTCCAGTTCGTCAGGTCCTTGCACCCATATGCATCCATTGGCGAATCCAGCACTAGCGGTCGAGCTGGTTGGTAGACCAGCATAGGGCATACCGTTTCTTTCAAACCAATAAAACCGGTTATGGAAACGGTCCTTTCCTAATACCTTCGTGCGAAAGCAATCGGCCTCTCTCAGGTCATTGTCCTGAGTCGTTATCTCCTGCTCGCACTCCTTAATCCTCTCTTTGCGCTTCTCAATATCTCTCAAAATCTTTTTGAATTGGCTTGATACTTTCGGAGCTTTCGCAGCTGCCTCGGCCTTTTCCTTTTTTTCGCGTTCCTCTTCGCGCTTCCGTTTACGATTAGCTGCGCGATGTTCTCCACCACGGAGGGAGCGCTCTGCCCTTGGTTCCTCGCTATCCGAGTCAGCAACTTCCTCGTCCTCTTCGGCATCAGCCCCTGTCATTTTGGTATTTCCAGTTGTGTCGGCTTGGAGCTCAGTCAGGGCAGGCAAGTTGTCCGGGAGAAGGATTTTCCGCTCTTCCTCTAGTTGGCGAAGCTCCTCTGTCCTATTGTCATTGAGAAAATTAGCTATTTCACTATCGTAGGATCGGCTGTGAAAGCTTACGCCACTCTCTTCGCTCTCTGCCACTCTATTTTGACCTTTCTAAGCTGGGTCATCTGCTCGCTACATTCATCCATATAGTCCCTCACGGCCCTTGCATCAATTGTCAGCATACAGATGATCTGAAGAATCTTCACCCTAAGGTTAACATTCAGCTTCTGATATTGCAGTCGGGCAGTCTCCTGCGTAGGATCTCCATCCGCAGGCGCTAGCTTCTCCAATAAGCTCTCACACAAGTCTTTCTTCTTCGGGTCCAAAGATAATTGGTGTAATACACCGATTACAATAACCTCCCAGCCACCATTCCTAAAGTCATTCTTCTTTAGTCGTTCCACCCAGTCGTAATCCGCCAACATCTCCGCCGCTCGATGCGGACCTAATGGCTCTACCTCGACTTTTACGAGGCTACTCCGAGTCGTACGGCGTCCCACAGGGTTGAGCTTAGGTTTAGTCTCAGGTTCAGGGGTTGGAATCGTACTCGTGTTAATGGATGAGTCCGCCTCGTTGCTTTCATCGTCATCCGGAATCTCAGGCAGTCGTACTGCGATGCTGCCATCATCCTCAATAAGCTGTTTGAGAAGTGCACAGTGAACTTCCACGAAAAGCTCGCATTCTACATCTTCTGAAGAAAATTGAAGAGCTTCAATGTAATCATCGAAGGTGAATGAATCGAGGTGGTAGACTTCGCAGTACACGTTCAGTGTATTCCAAGTCTCTAGCAATGGCCCAACAGACTCCATCAAAATGCCATTGCCTTCAACGTTTTTTGTGCCTTTAGTGCTACTTAGCGCATCCTGTGAGAGGCTCTTCAGAGGGGGTCGGGGCGGTAAGCTCCGGTTAGGGGGGATCTCCAGATCCTCTGCTGGTACCTTGAGGGGAGGCGGAGTTGGAGTGTGCGAAGTTTTGGGAATCGGTTGGAATATGGGGAAATTATGATTGAAATTGTTGATGAAATTCGATCCCCCATTTGAATGTGAGCCAGATGTACCATGAAGTTCGTTTCGGACAAGCGTCTGCTCTCGTAGTTTCTGGTTCTTACCAAGGGCTTGATCTTGTTTGCTCTTGTGGCTCTTGGGTCTGAGCTCTGGAAGAGTCTGCATCATGCCATTCATGATTGAAACATTATTTGTGTCGTCCTTCCTCTGTGCCAGATTGGCCTTCTTTTCCGCGATGTGGTTTGCATATGTCAAGTGTTGAGGGATTGTAGTGTCGATTCGGTATTTCATGGCAATATGCTCTTTGACAATCCACGGAGCCCCAGCCCAAGCATCGCGAGTTACCGTATTCTTGATGAATGATCGTAGCATAGCTTTGGTAAATGCCTTGCGATCGCGAAACAGGTGCTTTTCATCGACGAGAGCTTCTCGGTCAGGCTGATTTGTGAGTCTGACAAAGTATCGCTGAAATGGCGGCCGCATAGTACCATCCTGGTCCAAAAATCCCTGGAACCGAGTCTTCTCTCGAATTGTACCACTAAGCCGTTCACCGCCATTTATAGCCACTGTCACATTCTCCCCAGGATAGAAGTCTTCTTTGAAACTCTGCTATAAAGTAAGCGCTTATGGAACCAACAACCGCAGATGCAAACAAAGACGAACCTCAAATATGTGGTCCACTGGGAGTTCCATAGTTTTTCTTGTCAGTAAAAGGGCGCAAAACACATATAAGGGGGAAGACGACGATATCATAGCCTGACATACCAAGAGTGTCTATCCTTGAAACGGTTGAGAACTGAACCTTTCGTAGAACAGGTTCCTTCAAAGGGTCCGGAAATAAATTGTCCACGTCGATCGAATTTTCCATCTGCAAAAAAACTCGATATTACTACCCGGGTCAAGGTGTTGGGGTACCAGTTGGTCGATATATCCCGTGAGGTGCTGCTACATACCTCGCTCTTGAGAGCATCAAAGAATGTTAGAGCTGAATGACCGGTGATTTCGCAGATAAAGCGTTTCTATAACGCATTAGTCCTAAAAATTACAGTGTGCACTAGTTTGTGACCCAAACCTGCTTGTAGAAGTCCATACTGCCATACAGTTAGCCAGGGCCTTCTCTAAGACAAACTACAAACCCAGAAAAAAAAGATAAGCATACCGCCCCAGGTAACTCTCATAGTTTGTAAATATCTCCCCAGTCGGCCCTATGACCCAAACCTGATATGAACCCCATTAGTTTTGAGCTACACGAGATACTAGGAGCGCCAGAACTAACATCCGCGTTGTCATCCTCAATGCGCGGGCGAGGGAGGTACTGAACTGGCTTTCGCTTGAATAAAACCTACAACACTCAGAATTTGGTAAATGCTAGCTAGGTAAGTAACGTCAACTCACCATGACAGAAATTGGGTCTGTCCGAGACCCTACAACTGCCAGGCGTCAGACAAGATTGCCGGCGATGCGGCTCTGCGAGCTTAAATCGATAAGATCAGCGGCAATATGCTTTGAAGGCCTCCGAAGTCGTGTCTTGAATTATAAGGTGGGCAGGTAGATGAGTTGGGGTTGAGAGTTAATTGTAAACACAAAGTCGTTGTCTGCAAGGGCCAAGTGTTGAGCAATAATCACGGCCCTCATCAATCAAGGTCATATATGAATCTCAAAACTTACGTGTGAGGCTCTTAACGCGTCTAGATGCTCAGGTACGCGTCTAGATGTAATTATGAGCGGATGAGCTGAAGGTGGTGTCGAGTTGTGGTGAGGTCAGAATTGCCAACCCGACAAGGTGTTGCGAAGGTGGAGACGTGGAGGAAATGGGAGAGTGGTGGAGGAGCCTGTCTTTTTGTATGGGTTGCTAGGGCGGAGAGACGGGACTAACAGCCGATTGCCACTAGTTTATTTTGGGGTATCAATCCAGCGCTTAGTCAAATCCGATGGACCCCCTCCACCACAACCAGGACTCACTTCTTTTCGATCCGGTCACAAAACGCTGTGCAACGACGGTTCATACGACTTCATGTACTCAAATTTAACCTCAGTTCGAGCGGAATCAGGAGAGTACAAATACGCCGGGTTCTATGCAGTGTAAACAGCATTTATCTCCTATCATAAAATCTAACATAGAAGGGGGTCATAGTGTAGGAGAAGACAACGAGGCGAAAGCGGGACTCTTGCTATGCGCCACGCTGCCACGACACACAACTATGTCGTTTAGTGTTGTCTATCGCTATGCTCTTATTTCTAGACCTGCATAGACAGTTTACTAGGTCTTTCTGGTTCCCATTTATCCATGTTGCTACATTGTAGTCAGGTGTTTGTTTACATCTCGAGCGATGAAACTTTACCATCATCATCAGCAAAGTCTCAATGATTTCCAGATCGGAATCTGGTGGGGCCATTAACCTTTTGGTTCCTGATTGAATTGGCAGGACGCCCTATTTAGTACAGCGCGTTTTAATATCCAACATTTTAATCGTAGCTCCACAGAGGGTGGTTTGTTTACACCTTGATTTCGCTGCGCAAGCATTTATTTGGTCCTGCTTACCCCCCATCTGGCTCTACGGCTAGCTTGAGGCAGTCGCGTTGTTGACGGCCAGTTGCAAAGTTAAGGGCGCCGGAGCGGAGCAGAGTAGACAATGCCCAAAGAACATACAAGTCCTTGCGGCAGGGTGGAGTTCGCGGTTGTTCCATAACACGTGACTTGTGAGCCAACCCTTTTTGGGAGTTCCTCGTGACCTAGGCCTCTGATCACATCGCCATTCTGAATTAGGTGGGATCTTAATTATAATGAAGTAGTTATTAGAAAAGGTAGTCTATTTGCTAATGCTTAATACCAAGATTGATGGACTGACATTCGTTGCCATGGGGTAAAAGCTAGAAGCATCGCAACTTCAAAAGGAGATAAGCCACAATAGTCAGAGAAAAGCTCAGATAATATAGCGAAGCACCTTCGGAACCTTGAAAGCTTACGGGCACGAAGCTTCAGTCTGCTATCACGAGACTTAATTTCTCCAAGCTGAGATCTCTCGATACCACAAAGTCCACCGAAGAGCCAAGCAGGTCTTTGAAAATTTTCTTTTTGAATTCTAAGATATTCTTGCCCTCTAAATACTGGCCTACGACTCCTATGGCATGCATACTGTACGTTTCGAGAGATTTAGAAAGGCGTTTAAAAGATAAGCTCTCTCAGGGACTTTATCTCGCCTCTCATTTCAAAACAACCCTCTCCAGAGAACTATCAACTGTCGGGAGAATCTCGGATATCCGGTTTGGATCCCGCATTAAGGCTGGAATATCCTCTCTCGTGATCGCCAGTTTCTATGACCGAATCAGCAACAAGCTCGTCGATAGCAGAACCTTCTATTGCATCTCTATGATACATTAATGCACCTACCTTTCTCACTGTCTCAAACTCCTCCTCCTTTGCCACGTACTCTCGAATCACTTCCCCTGTCGCGAATTCTACAAATACCCTTGTATCACGTATCCTAAAAACCACATCATCCAGCCGCATAAAGAAGCGGCACAGCAGTAATAAACGTGCCGGCATCACTCGGATTTTACACGACAGCATCGCAATTCCATTATCTGCTAGCTCATCCTCATAGAGCATAACTTCATCGAAAAAGAGGATGGGATCTGGACGACGGAGGAGTTCTAGAGGTATTACACGAGTGGTTGGCTCAAGTGTGTGTTTATTCGAGGAGATAGTTCCTTTGTGGTCTGTGCTATATGACCAGTCGAAGGGTTTTACGACCTCCTTAATGCCTTCGTGCACCTTTTCTCTACTACATGTTAGCAGCTCTTCTAGCCTAGAAACATATACACTAAAATGTAACCACCTGTTTTTTTGCCACTCCTTCGAATACGAAACCTTTAGCATTGACTCCCCTGTCTTATCCACTCTATCGAGCGCATCAAACGCATTGAAAGTGATTCGCCAGCCACTCTCCTTGTGCTCGATTGACATGGCATTATCACCAAATATCATCTCTGGCGGAGTGATGCCAAGCTTAGACGTCATTTCTTCTATGGGCCCAGCCTTGAGAATTGGCAACTTGCGCGTTGTGATCCTGAAGCCCTGCTGGGTGATAGAGTCGCCAGTATCAGTGGGGGTGAATTGTGCAGCGACAGTGCTGCTAATAGTGGCCATTGCCGTGATGTTATGGTTTCGATATCAGTGCTTCTACAAGTAACTCCACAGAAGATGTCGCCGGATCAAATCATGCTCTGCGCGAGAGTACCAGCCAAATAGATGTGAGTTAGATCATCGATCGCCGTAATTGGTGGGGTAAGTTTCGCCTCGGTAGTTTGCGCCTGACGACCGTTGCTGTGGTGAACGGGTCGCTTGCAGCTTGTTTACATATCTGACCAAACTCCAAAGCCGAACTCCCATCCTAAACACCATCCGTCCGCAAATACCCACATAACCTGCCTCACCAGGAAATAGCCCAAGAAAGCCATGGCTACCCGAACGCTCGAAGCTCGCTTTGAGCGAATGTCAGTTAATGACGATGAGCCCGCAAATGGCCACCCATACCACAAACCAAAGGTAAGTTGAGACCGCTCGAATATCCAGCAATTGTAACACCATTAATCACAAACATAGGGCTCTCTCTCAGCCGCGATGTCTATATCTGGTCTCGGATCCAGTAATCAATTGACTTCTAATTCCAATCGCTCAAACCTGCTCAAGCTCGCCCTACAGAACACAAATCAAGCATCAGCATTGGGAGCGGCTTCAGCGCCTTCCCAAGCTGCGCAATGGCGTGGCTCTAACATGCCCCCACTGGCGCCATCTCCCCCGCGCAAACCAGTTGCTCCAAATTCGTCATCTACTCGCATTCCAGAAGAAACGGCTGTACAGCGTCGCTCGAACCCGATGTATGAGCAACCTACATCCCCTAAGCAATTCCACCTCGGCATGTTCGAGATCGGTCGCCCACTCGGAAAGGGCAAATTTGGCCGAGTTTACGTTGCCAGAGAACGGACTAAAGGCTTCATTTGCGCACTTAAGGTACTCCACAAGCATGAACTGCAGCAAGGCAAAGTCGAGAAGCAACTACGCCGAGAGATCGAGATTCAAAGTAACTTGCGGCATCCGAACATCTTGCGGTTATTCGGCCATTTCCACGATAGTAAGCGTGTGTTCCTGATCCTCGAGTACGCCGGGAAAGGAGAGCTATACAAGCATCTCAGACGCGAAACCAAGTTTCCGGAGTGGAAAGCTGCGCAGTATATCGCTCAGATGGCAGCTGCACTGCAGTACCTGCATAAGAAACACGTCATGCACAGAGATATTAAGCCAGAAAACATCCTCGTTGGGATTCATGGTGAAATTAAGATATCAGATTTTGGATGGAGTGTCCACGCTCCAAATAACAGGCGTAACACTATGTGCGGGACACTCGACTACCTACCACCGGAGATGATCAAGCCCGGTAGCTCAGACAACTACTACACCGAAAAAGTGGATCTGTGGAGCTTGGGGGTGTTGACCTATGAATTTTTGGTCGGGGAGGCGCCTTTTGAGGATACCCCCGTCATGACCCAGAGAAAGATCGCTAGAGGCGAGATGACTGTACCGTCGTTTGTGAGTCCGGAGGCAAAAGATCTAATTAAGAGGGTGAGTTGTACTACTGCTAAAACCTGTGATGACCGAGAAACTGACCCTATGATACAGTTGCTGGTGCTTGATCCCGAAAAGCGTATACCACTAGATGAAGTACAAAAACACCCGTGGATCATCAAGCATTGTGTCAGGGGAGAGAGGGCGACACAACGCAGTTCAGGTAAATCGGAGCAACGAAGCTCCGGTAAATCCGAGTGATCGCTATTGTGACATCACCCTCTTTAACTTGACACGATTTCTATTTCCCTATCGTTTTCCGCTTATCCTTGTCACTCTACCGTCGCCGGTGGATTTGGAGTTAGCCCGACCGAAGTCAGGAGCGCATAATGCACGGAGTTGAGATTGGTATTTCCGTATATATGCCAAATTATAATGTTGGCTTTAACATAGCCTGACCAACGTCATCTGTAAAGGTTGCAAACCATCCGTCCAACCTGCTATATCGACACTCCGGAGTATACCATGCTCGGCTCATTTGTAGATCTCATCGAAGGGTCTCGTGTCGGCGAAACACGAATCCCAGACTTCATTGACCACCTTCGCAGCATGCACATCGTCCTTACACGCTGGTCTGTTCATGACCGACAGCGTTGCCCTCCTCCTCACACACTCTTGATGCTGTTGCGTGATATTCCATTGCCCACGGGTAAAAAACTCCCTCATCCACCTACATTCGCCACTCAGGCTTGATGCTCTTATCTCGGTACATGCTGCGTGTCGCAGGTCCACCCAATCCACTTTAAATCTCAGGTGGTCGTAGGCGTGCATCATTTCGTGGGCCAGTGTGTCTTCCAGGTGGCCTTGTGACCGCATCTCGTTTGCGCAAATCTGAATGCCGTGGTCAGGGGAGAAGCCACCAGCCTGCCGGACTGGACAGCGCCGGCAGCGCACGTTGGAAGCATTGAGGTCGCCGTTGAGCTCGGTGATCCGGTCACTCATGAAACGTATTATGGGGCCTATTCCCCGCAAAGGCGAGATGTTAGCAAGGAGACTAAAGGTAGGTAGTGGGTCAAACAAACTGTAGTTGAAGAGATAGTCTCTCTGCTTTTCGCAGCGCTTGCAGTCTGCTTCCTCATTTCGAAGATCACGGGCAAGTCGGTATTGTTCTTTACCTTCTGGAGTCATCTGCCCCGCAAGGATTGAGAAGACGTTCCGCCATTTCGAGTAGCTGTCTTCACCGGGATTATAGCCCGTATCTCTAGAAGATGCAGTACCGCGTTCGCCATCTACCATATTTACAAAGTACGGAAAGAGGTTGGGCAAGTAGTTGAGGCGAGGCGATTGAACAGAATCGGATTACTGGCCGCCAAAAAATATCGTTGTGTGTTGCAAGTGGAAAACGCAAGTGCCACGGGCAAACAGGTACAAGGGTTCCAGGATGAGCGACGAGAAAGTTCACGGTGGGATTTCAAACTAGACCGTCCCGATCACTCACCCCCGGAACCTTGTAAATATATAAGTTTAGTTGAACTCCAGATATGGAAACGCCTGATCATGCCTTCAGTCCACTGGTAACGGGCACGACACACAACATCCCCTTGAAATATTACAAACCAGGCTCTAGCAACTGCTCTTCCGCGAACGGATAGCTATGATATTTACGGCTATGGCGCTGGGGGTTTAACGAGAATTTAGGCATGCTTTAACTAGGCTATGGATGTTCGTTTACCCATATTGCGTGACCTCGAAAGTTCCAGTGGAGCACTATCCCAGATCCGGTTAAAGCCCATGCATAGCACTACTGATTTTTACCCGTGGCACTAACGTTTTGCCCCGTCATTACCGGCCAGCCTATTTCTTACTCTTACATAGTCACAGCCAACATATAAATCTAAAGGCCGCCATGAAGATTGCTGGTTAAAATTGGGAAATCCCTAATACATAGAAATAACACCTTCTAGTCTACCAGTCGCCATGAAGAGTTCACGACAGCTCACCATCGTTATAAAACTTGGTGCGTGTGATATGACAATGCCTGTTTTCTTTTCTCGTGATTCCCTGACAATGTATGCAGGTACAAGCTCAATCGTAGACGAGAATACACACGAGCCTCTCCTCCCAATAATAACTTTAATCGTCGAGACGGCTGTCAAGCTGCATAAAGATGGGCATAAGGTGATTATTGTGTCCTCCGGCGCTATTGGCGTCGGCTTGCGCAGAATGGATATTGAGAAGCGCCCAAAACACCTCCCGAGGATCCAGGTATGACACCACGGATGGCTGCTTCACCAAGGTACATATTTTGACATCCCAGCCTGGTCCTAGGCGTTGGCTGCCGTTGGTCAATGCAGGCTTATGAGTCTGTGGGACAGTCTATTCGCTCATCTGAGACAGCCGGTTGCGCAGATACTGTTAACGAGAAATGACATCGCTGATGTATGTTTACTACCCGCTGAGAATGACAAATTACGATATGCTTACTTTGGTGTCAGAGAACGCAATATCTCAATGCCAAAAATACTCTCGATGAACTTCTGTCTATGGGTGTCATTCCGATTGTTAATGAGAACGATACACTGGCGGTTGCTGTAGGTAATTTCCAAATATATCAACTATTTCACTATTCTCTCGTTACTTCATTTTATTCAATCCGATGCGTTTCCGGCCGTTTTTTGGCTCAACCTCACTGCTTCCAGGAAATCAAATTCGGAGACAATGATACCCTTTCTGCCATCACAGCCGCCATGGTTCAGGCAGACTATCTCTTCCTAATGACGGATGTTGATTGTCTTTACGATGAGAACCCTCGAATAAACCCAGACGCTAAGCCAATCGAGGTTGTCGAAGACATTGACCTACTTGAAGCCGATGGTATGTTCCAGATACACATTCCGAAATCTCCAGAATAACCAAACCTCCCTAGTCTCTACCGCCGGGTCAAGCGTGGGAACTGGAGGCATGTCCACCAAGATTACCGCTGCCCGTCTTGCGACCTCTGCAGGTGTCACGACAGTAATCACACGCTCATCGAATCCAGGTAACGTTGCAGACATCGTCAAGTACGTGCAGGCACAGAAGGGATCACAGCCAGCCACCCCACCCTCAGAGGTCACTCCAAAATCCGGCGAGGGTCGCTCACCACACTCGCCTTCCCCCTTACATTTCAATGACCTCTCTAAACCGCCACTACACACACGTTTCAATCCAGATCCAGAGCCTATGCGCGACCGCTACTTCTGGATCCTGCACGGTCTCGCTCCCCGCGGGGCAATCTACATTGACGAAGGTGCCTATAATGCTCTTGCCGGAAAAGCTGGTCTTCTCCCTGCCGGCGTCGTAGACGTCGAGGGTACTTTCGCACAGCAGGAAGCCGTGCGACTAATCATTGTAAAGCGTCTACCATCTACCAGTACAGGTGCTAGCGGATACGAGAAGATGAATCCACAGCCTGCTGAGGCTGGGCGGGCGATTGTAAACTACAGCGCCATCGAAATTGCGAGGATCAAGGGAATCCGGAGCACGGAGATTCAACATGTGCTTGGGTATGCAGACTCGGAGTATGTGGCGCTGCGGGAGAACATCGCTTTTTCAAAAAGGGAGAGAAATAGCAGACCAGTTACGCCTTCACCGACGTGACGGAGATAGCTGCTTGGTGATATATTTGCCGTATACCAGCGGAAACATCTTTTATTCTCCAATAGACGCAGCCAGCTTGAATGACTTGGTCCAAGGGTGGGGATCGGCGCTTACCATTATATTATTATAGAATTCGCTCATTTAGATAAAACCGGTTCCTTCTCTACCTTCCTAAAGACAAAGTGTTCTAAGAAGGAATCCGTTGAAGGTATTCTTTCTATTCTGGATCTGACCGCCCAGCGGCCAAAGGAAACCAAAAATGGATAATTACTAACATGCCACGATTTTGGAGCCTGGTGTATGTTTCAATTCACCGCTCAGTAAATATAATACACTACAATTAAAACTGGCTAGACTACCTCAGCCAAACTATCTTTTAGGCGCAGGCTGTTCCATGTAAATTGGGTGCTTCTGGTGGAGCGCAATTAATTCCTAACCGGCACTCCACCACCGTCGCCCCGCTTGGCTCAAAAGGTGTGGGACTTCGTCAGTACTGGAAGTAGGTATGTGGGACTCAGATAACCCAGAGCCCTCAAATATCCTGACTAGCGGTAACTATTTGCGCCCCAGAACGATGTATTTAGGTGTCAGTTCTAGTTAAAAGATGAACCAGAAACGGGGCGGCCCGCTTGAAATTTAGTGCGGTACCCTGGCGGTAAACAATTGAAAACCGTTGTATCATCCGCCTTTAGTTAGTTGGGGGGTAAAGGGGCTAGCCAGAAATCAACGCCCACAGCCTGGTAAACGTCTTCATCTACAAAGGGGCGCCGCTAAACTGGCTAAGCCTGCTTAACTGGTTTATCTGGTGCGATCGATCCCCCCTTCAACCGGGCGCCTGAGTCTGGGAGAGGAATCCGACCACAATAATCAGGTGGAAAAACCGTGCACGCTCGTGTAAGCCGCGGCGTTAAGCCAAGTTCGAAGGTTACGATTATTTCTACCCGGAGCTATATGCTGCATGTGAAAGATGCGGGTGCTTGATAAGACTTTACCATCAACTACAGCTAAAATCCCCTTTTGGGGATTTTTCGATAATTTCAACCATGTTCTCGCTTGCATATCCTCATCCACTTCGATCGCTCAACGTCAAAAGACCCACCATGTCACTTCAGCTCAACCATCATTTGCAATTAATTTCGTTTTCAATTCCATCGCATATCGAAGTAAAAAAAGAGTGAATATACAACGGGGAAGGTCAATCCGTGACAACATGATACATCTTTTACGTACGAAAGGCGTTTTCTCTCTTTAGTACCATCGTGAGAAAAGGAAAAAGAAAACCCGAAACCCGGAGAAAGATTGCAATTACAGGAAGAGAAGGAGAGAGTTAGAGTGAAAGAGAAACATCATAGCTTTGCATCAGAGTTTCGTTACTTGGGGCATTATTCATCTTGGCATGCCGCTGGCGCTCCCCTTGGACTGGTGGCCATAATGGTGCTTTGGGCCCCTCTCGGCAGGAGCCTGCGGTGGCTTTCTGCTTGGGGCGTTCGACGCTCCATGCGGTCCTTGTCTACCGGCGCGATCCCTCTCCGCTTTCTCTTTGGCCAAAACCATAGCTGTCCAGCCCTTTGCACTAGCCTCTTTGCCGATCGTGTCTCCAAGTACCTTCATCCATTCTTCCTTATGCGCGGGACTATCCGCGTAGAAGTCAATGACTTCTCCGTTGGCAAAGCGTAGCCGGAAGCCTTCCTCGACGAACATATATCCTTCTTCTTCCTCAGCAAAGGCGGATTTCCGCCTACCTCCCTTTGCGGAAACCTCCCTTTGAATGAGGGAGCTACGGTCGTCAATGAGCTTCGAAGCTTTAGCCAAATTAATAGTTGCCCGAGGCTGGCGGGTAGTTTCGTGGTAGGCAGTTAGCTTGGATCCTTCTAGCTTGAAGAAACGGCGGCGCCAGAACTATAGACAATCAAGAGTAAGTCAGAAACCCCTGTGAAGAATAAAGGTTGGGCAAAGGAGGGTAGAACAGTGCGGTGATGCATGAAATAGGAGCACAGTGGTTCTATGGCGAACTTACCGGGCAATCGCCACCCTGTTGACTTAGATGACCTTCCCACTTCCTCATTGCGCTAGCCTCTGCTTCTCGCATCTCTCTGATGCACGCATTCATGCTCTTTGGCGGGTCTGGAGCCTTGATCCCCGTTGGCTTGGGTACGAATAGCAATTGCAGCTCTAGCTTGCCAATACGATATGGCGGTCGTCGCTGAAGCCCACCGTTCGTTCCACGCTTACTCTTAACGCTGCTGGAAGGCAAAACTTCTTCGGAGGCCCATTCATTGAAACAGGTGACATCGGTGGTAATTGGCCGGCCATAGGCCCGGTCTTCATAATCTTTCAAACAGACATAAGAGCGAGCAAAACTTCCATCCCGGGCGACCAGGCGATGTAAGAGATCCCAGGCAGTATGCTGTGAAGCAACTCTCCTAGATTGTGCCTCCTGCTGTTGGCGAGCCATGCGCTCCTCTTCCTGCTGCTTCCTCTCGAGCTCCTTACGCTTCCTAGGAGAGGCAAAAACACGGCTGAAAGTTGACGATTTCTGAGTCCTTATAGTCTTTACCGGTGATTGCTGCACTGGCTGCGCAGGAGGTGGCTCAATTTTGATTTGCAGAGTTAGCTGAAACTCGAGGTCATTGAGGACAACCAGTTCAAATTCTTGGCCGATTGGCGCATTTTTTCCCAACTCCAGCCATGTGGTTGTCACACAGTGCAGCCCATTATCCAAGGTCAGACAGAACCACGCCCGCTCATCTGTTAGCTAGTATTAGCGTTCCGTGTACATCCTTGCTGTTAAGATCAACCATCGTACCTTTTGGCAATGGCAGGTCCAAGTCCTTAACCCCAACAACCTTCACAAAGACCCTTCCTCTCTCTCCACCTTCGTCACCTATATCAGCTGGTTCATTTTCAGCAACGTCTCCCAAGCCTGGTGTAACATTACTCTCCATCCCAGGCATTGGCGGAGCTACTCCGGTTGGTCGCTTCCTTGCATTAGAGATATCTCTAATACTCTTCCGTCTCGTTTTTCCATTCCAGGGTTCCACGCTCCAGGATTTCGTACGGTCATGACTTGACTTTCGTGGAGAGCTGCCGGCAGATCGTGTTTCTCGTCCATGGCTTTCTTCGTGATCGGCGTTACTGACCGCATTTTCGTCGGCAGTGCTACTTGCGACAATAAGTTTGGTGTTTTGTCTCATTAAATACCCTCTCTGCGGACGCATCGCTACGTTAGCACTGACTTCTTGAAATCCATTCCTACAGCTTCCGAAGCCTAGATACCCGTAGGAAGAAAGGTTATACGCCACCTTTTGGGCCTCAATGAGCCTATCAAATTCTTTATCTAGACCAAAGCTCAAATCTTCACCGACGTCGCTGACTGGAATGTCTAATCTCTTCAAACTTCGTTGGCGGTTAAGTCCCTGTTCTATGCCCGCCTCGCCATCGTCACCCTCGTCCTCGGTGCTGATGCTCCCCCGTGGTTCTAGATTCGAGTAGCGGTGGTTGCGGTGGCGCTCTGGGACAGGTGGTACCTCTGGTGGCTTTTCGCCACTTACTTGTCGCCTAGCCGCGGCCATGGAAGCCATATCTGCTGGTGTGGTAGACGGGCGGGTCTTGAGTCTGCTTCCTGGCGCTTTGATTGTAGCTACGGGCTCGGGAACGAACGGTGAATCTTCTTTGGGGGATTCTATCCTGTGTCGAATTACTGAGTCAGGCGTTCCTCGGCCGTCGCCACTGCCGAATTCATAACCTAGGAAGCTTGATTGACCTTGTTGCCCTTCCGGTGTGGTAGGACGCTCTCCTGAATCCCTGACTATAACTTCCGTCTGTTTGGGCTCAATAGCCGATTCCGCTATGCCTGGAGGCGTCATGTATGAGCTGAGGCCCAGTCCAAAATCATCTGCACCAAGGAGAGACGCAAACTCTGGCAGAGACATTCGATTGCCCTGTGACTCGTTAGTAGTACCCGCGATCCCCGTATCACGAGCTGGAGTCGATGGTCTTGGAGTTGCCGGACCATCTTCTTCCGCTCTACCGCCAGGGCCCATTTGAGATTGCTCATTCTCGCTTGAATAATGGCTCCCTTCATCATCGTCATCACCGTCTTTGGTATCTCTTAGGCGGAAAAAGGCATTCTGTTCGTCCTGGCTCTCGTGGTCCGCAAGTCGAGATTCCAATAGATCGACGCTATACATCTCGGGAATGGAATAGACATCGAAGTCGCTCTCTTCGTCTTCTTGCTTAATTATCACACTTGTTTCAGTATACTCTAAGAACGATGGTGGTTCAGTAGACGGAATTGGCACATCCGGGTCCAGCTTAATGGCCATGCCTCGCTCAGGACTTGGGGATGGAGATGGGGTAGAACAGTCGTACTCAGGGTCCTCAAAAATCTGGCTCCGGCTTTTAACCCTTCGTAGAATAGACTCCCTCGAGATCCGGGGAGGTAACTTGTATTCTTCTACGCTGGTTTGATCTTCATGCTTGTCTTCCACGTTCACTTGAATCCCGAGCCCTTGAGGCTCATGGCTAGGTTCAGGCTCTTGACTTTGGCTTCTGCCCCGGCTTCCGCTCCTGCTCCTTCTCAGCCTCCTCTCGCGTTGTGTCTCGGCGCTGGTTTTGCTATTTTCGTCATCCTGTAATACCATCAAACGCATCCTCTCTTCTAAAGTCATCTTGGAGCCTTCCGTGCTTTGGGCGTTAGACTGCGAGATGCTAGCCAGGCCAGGCAGTGATGGGAGATCTCGCTGGGCGCTATTAACGCGTTCTGCAGTGGCGGAAAAATTGCTATAGGAGGTAGGGTTGGTACGGGAAGGCGAGGGCGTCCCAAAACCAGGGATAGGTGGCAGCGGGCGACGCTCGCCATTGGAATTAACAGAGTCGGTCCTTGAATGATCCGGTCTCGTCCGGCTTGCGCTTGGCTGGGCCGCTGGCATTGGGCTACCGTCCCGACCAACAAAAGGGTCCTCGATATCTTCTGAGAGTCTGTTATCGGCCACTCCGGGGCTCATATGACGCCAATCCTCTGGTCCCACGACTGGGGTCTTTTCCGTGTCTTCCAAAGAGGCATCGAAACTATCATCTCTATCGATAAATCCGTCACGGTCAAAACTCTCGTCATCTTCATCATCTTCCGCAGAGTCATATCCTGCATGTGGAGAGCTTGTACCAACCGAAGATAGGTCTGGTGTTGCCATTTCATACTCATTAACTTGTGGTGGAGCTGCATCGAAAGTTACACTTTTCGCATGGCGATGTAAGACACGGCCCGGGGGCAGCTGGTGTTCGACACCTGAGTCATCACTAGACCAAGTTCCACTCTCTAGGTCAAACGACCGTGGGAGTGTGTTGTAACGTCCTGGAGTAGATAGAGATGACTTTATTGGTGAGGCATTGTCTTTGTTTGGGGTCACTACACCAGACCCCAAATTATTGAGCTTTGTAGGCGTCTTTGTTGGTGAGGCAGTGGGGATCTTGCTGTTGTCGCCGTTGATCCTCAACTTGCCCATGAGTGGAGAACTCATGTCTTTTCGGAATGGATCGAAGCCTCTGCCCCCGAAAGCATTGCCCTGCACACTCAGAGGGCGCGCACTGGCCAAGGGGCGCTCTACGACTGGTATAGAGGTTGGGTCATACTCGCGTTTCTGTTCCCGGGCAAACATATTGCTATTCTTCACTCGCGAAGCGCGTTTGAGATTCTCAATCGAGGAACGTCTCGTAGGCGATGGAGAGCTATCTCGGTTCCCCAAATTCTCAGAGTCGAATCGACTTGGGGACGAGGCTGGATCTCTGCCTTGCCAAAAGAGGCGCGGCGATGCCATTCGATTCGTCCCATTTAGCGGAGACGTCTCGAAAGGCGACGAGCCTTGGTTAAATAACATCTTCTAGAAATCCGTGGCGTTGTTAGTACATGTACCTATATTTGGGTAAGATGCGATAATACCTTTGTGACTTGATTGAAGCTAGGAGAATTGCGCCTCCGTTCCGTAGGACCCAATTCGGATAGCGGTCGGCTGCTCGCCTTAGTAGGTGAAGATGTTGGTGTATTCTTTTGAATACGCAGCGGCTGAACCTGTCGATCGCCCTAGTGTCAATGTTTTGCGGTGGGGTACGTGTCTCACTCAAGGAACATATTCGAGTCATGAGTGGGTAGGATGAGAACATACTGCCTGGGAAGACATTTTGTGTCAAAGTCGGTCAGGGAGGCTAGGTGCCTCTCACCTGTGGTGCTACACTTGTCGCGTGTGTGGCGTCAAAAAATGGTGATGATCTGCTGGAATTGGAATGTTGACGAGGGTGAAGCAAGGAGTGGGAACTGAGCAATGAGCAAAGTCACCACTCGCACGAAGTGCTCCTGAGCGACTTGAAAGTAGAATGATGGTAGAGAATTGAAGACGACCCTGCAAGGTTGACGGGAAACGTAAGTGCAAGTAATGCGATGCAAATGGTGGAGAGTATGAAAGAAGGGTCGGGCCTGTTGGGGTGGTAAACACTTAAGGGTGATGGTACATTACAGGGTCGCGATGCCAAGATATAAACAAACAACGGTGCGAGGGGGCAACCGCTTGTCGCACGACAGGGATGAGGCTCTGCAGATATTTTCCTTCCCTGCAGCGGAGTAGCGCGACATGCATTGATTTTTCATCCGCCGCCCTCAACGTAATGCTCCGCTCATCCACCTCAACATGTCCGCTATGTCTTTTCTCTGCATCTCCTCGCTCTGAGAGAATTAAACAATTCTTGACATGGCCATCGTCAAGGTCAATGGCGCAGCTTCGGAAGCGTGTCCCCTCGAGGATGACACTCTCCCCAAGGGTAGCCCAGAACCCGCCAAGGATCGCACCGAGTGGTAAACCCATTAAACGGAAATCAAACGGTCCATTTGGAGGCCTAAATTTGAGGGAAGCCCGGATACGTGGAGTCCCAGAACGGCGGTCGCAGGCGGCAGAAAAGAGGTCCAGTGGATGGAAGGGCAAGGAAGACCAGCCACGGGGCGTGAAAATTGATCGCTTTAGAGCTTTGAAGATGCAGAGGGCGCTAGCCCCAGTCTCGTATGGGTATAGGACGTCTGTAAAAGAACGCATCAGTCAGATTGAATCATTCAATGACTTTGCTCTTCAACCCATTGTTAAGGATTCAATAGCTCCGCAAGCATTGATAGGCATGGAAGACATCATCCCTACGCCAATTCAACGTTTAGCAATCCCGGCTCTTTTGGGAAGCGACGGGAGAAGCAGGAGGTCCAGAAAGAAAACAATCATCGGACCAGCCAAGACGAATACTACAATGGAAGAATTTCTTTTGGCGGCGGAGACAGGCTCGGGCAAGACTCTAGCATATCTGCTTCCGACAATAGACGCTATAAAGCGCGCAGAAGCTGTAGACCCTGACATTGCAGCTCATAAGATCGCCCTGGAAGAGGAGAAGCAGAGGCAATATGCCCTTGGGCTACAATCTCCCCCTCTCTCAAATCAACCGCATCCAACAACTGGTCGCCCAAGAGCGATCATTCTCCTTCCAACGTCCGAGCTCGTTGCACAAGTGGGCGCGCTCACGAAAAGCCTCTCGCATACAATCAAGTTCCGCTCTGCCCTCATCTCTTCTGCATATAGCGGTCGCGTCATTCGCAATCGTCTCTTCGATCCTAGTGGCATTGATATTCTTATATCTACCCCGCATTTGCTCGCTAGTATTGCAGAGAGCGACCCCAATATTCTCGGTCGAGTAACGCATCTCGTTATTGACGAAGCAGACTCGCTCCTTGACCGTTCCTTCACGCCCCTGACTGCTGCGATCATCGATCGTGCTACCCCTAGTCTACACCAGCTAGTACTCTGTTCAGCGACCATCCCACGAAGCCTAGACAGCTTCCTGCGTAAACGTTTCCCGGATATACGCAGACTCACCACTCCAAACTTGCACGCCATCCCCCGACGTGTGCAACTTGGGGTTGTGGATGTTGAGAAGGACCCCTACCATGGCAACAAGAGCCTCGCATGTGCCGACAGCATCTGGACAATCGGTAAAGCAGCAGAAGAACATGCGGTTTCACATGGCGAAGTACACAAAGACAAGAATTTGGATATGAAGCACATCATCGTGTTCGTCAACGAACGCGAAAAAGCCGTTGAAGTCGCCGATTATCTTAAGTCAAAGGGTATCAATGCTGAAGCCCTCAGCCGAGACACCCCCAGCCAACGGCAATCCGAAATCCTCACCGCCTTCACCTCCCCCGCTTCCCCTATCCCAAAGAGTACCGATAACTCTCCAGCCGTTGTAGTGACACCACCCGAGCCTGAGCCCTCATTGGCAACTTATGTCCCCTTAAACCGTCGATCTACTCCACCCCCTCGTCGCTCCCTCCCCAACACCAGAGTTCTCGTGATGACAGACCTTGGATCTCGTGGGATCGACACGCTGGCTGTCCGCCACGTTATCTTGTACGACGTCCCACATTCCACAATTGACTTTATTCATCGCCTAGGCCGTACTGGCCGAATGGGGAGACGCGGTAGGGGGATTGTGCTTGTCGGGAAGGGGGATCGGAGGGATGTGGTGAGAGAGGTTAGGGAGGGAATGTTCAAAGGCCAGGCGCTAGTCTAGCTTAAGTTGCTTCGGTTGAGAAAATATTGGTTTCTGACCGAGGCGAGTAACGAATGTATTTGTAATGTGTATATCTAGACCGTGGACGGGCAGTTTCGTCGTTGCATGTAGACGGATAGACATATGTTCGTCAACCTTATTACTCTTGCAAAAGATAACCAAAAAAGCGCTCTCTCGTCTCACGGAACTACTCTTTACGCCATCTGGTTCTTAAATACTACGACTAACATCCCGACTTCCTTCCCACCCGTCACTCTCTAAGGCCCAGGGAGGGAGTAGATACTGGACGTTATGAGCCATACCAGTCCTATCTCCCTTTTATGCGCTTTGTTTAAAGAGACACCTCCATCTACGTATACGCACACACATCGTACTGTTTGTTGTAGGAAAAGAAAGAATCTAATGCGCAAAGCGGTCTCGCTTGATCCTGGAGGTGCCTATATGGATGTGGAGCCCCCCCCTCAACAACCGCGAGAGACATCGCCTGCTCTTGCAATGAGAAAAAGGGGCTCGACATGCGTTCTAGTTGGGCGCGGTTTTTAGTTTACTTGGGTCGATCGCCTGCGGGGGTGTTGCGTGTGCGAGAGCAAAAGGCAGTAATTGCACTTATTTATTTTTTTTGGGCTTCTCTCTTCTTCATTGGTTTTATCCAAGCGGATCGATTGCACCACGTAACCCCCGTGCCATCCATGCCTTTGCGAGTTTCCATCTAGGGCGACACCAGTCGGGGAAAGCTGTAACGACAATCTTAATGTGGCGGGTCTACCTCCGAAAGTCCTTATCTCTAAGCTCGCCTCCTCGCAATGGCGCTGGTCTGGATATCAGCAATGCAACAATGTTACCGACGACGGTTGCAACAACACGATTAATGAACAATGGCAGCAGTGACAAAGTCAACAATGATAGCGGTGGCGGTAACGACAACGGCGAAGGCGATCGCGGCTGCGGCCCTCCCTGAGAACATTCTTTGCTGCTCGACAGATACACGGGGGGGCGTGTGCTGTAGAATATTATGGAATATTATAGAAGATAGATACCTGTCTTGATTATAATACTATTCTAGATGGGTTAATTATATAAATAGGGAAATAGTCTTATTGATATAGATGGGGAGGGGGGATCGCCGACCGGGGTGTGAGGATCAAGTATAGACACCACCAGCATGTGCCCGTTCTCTACGGCCCACAATAGCGGCGTCCGGCCACTCTTATCCTTCGAGTCCACGTCGACCTTCCCAGTATCGACCAGTAGCCTCACCACCGCCCTGCGCCCTTTCTCTGCGGCCCACGATAGCGGCGTCCGGCCGTTCTTATCCTTCGAGTCCACGTCGACCTTCCCAGTATCGTACAGTAGCTTCACCACCGCCTTGTGCCCGTTCCCTGCGGCCCACGATAGCGGCGTCCGGCCATTCTTATCCTCCGAGCTCATGTCGACCTTCCCGGTGTCGAGCAGTAGCTTCACCACCGCCTCACGCCCGTCCCTTGCGGCCCACGATAGCGGCGTCCGGCCATACCTATCCTTCAAGTCCACGTCGACCTTCCCGGTATCGAGCAGTAGCTTCACCACCGCCTCGTGCCCGTTCTTTGCGGCCCACGATAGCGGCGTCCAGCCATACTCATCCTTCGAATCCACGTCGGGCTTATCCTTTAGTCTAACAGCTGCTGTTATAACACTTAAAAGGTCGTATCTTGATGCGAGATGTAGAATAGTCGTGTTTGTGGCAGGGAGCCTGTCAGAGCGGGGCTCCATTATCTTATAGACACGCGCCCAGGACTGCAGGATCTGATTCGACGGCCATTTGAGTAAGCCTAGTAAGTCTCCTTGAGATATTTCCTCTGTCTCTACTATTTCTGCGTGTGAGACCCAGTTGGTTGTAGCATATTGCAAGAGAGGAAATTCGTGTTCAAGGTCTTCAGCAACTTTGCTGCTATTGCAGAGCACCTCTTCCATAGTCAAGTATCTGATGCAAGACCTCGATAACCGGAAACGTGCACGGCCGATCCCACTACTCGTTAAACAACCCTCAAGCTGTTGCAACCCATCCCGGATTAGATAGTCGTTGACTGACTGGTGAATAAACTGCGCTACCCGTCGGTTTTGATGCTCCTTAACTTCAACAAGACCCCCAGAAAGGCTCCCCATTCTTTTCTCCATTGCCTCGTCGGTCTCCGTATAGTCCGCCGAATCTCGACATTCACCGAGTGAGCTGTAAGGGGTGTCTGCGTCGACAACCATCGCGAAGCGTAGTTCTTCCAGCGATAGAGGCCTCTGCGCGAAGCATATCCACTGCATTAGTTGCAGCGATTGGGGCAGATCCTCGCCATCTATACTCTTGAGAATCTCTCGATAGAGACTGTCCAGCCCTTTTGGTACCTCTTGAATGCTCTTCTCAATCGCCTTTGCGTTTCTTCCTTGCCTGTGTAGCCTGAGGGCTGTAGGGACAATGAGAGCCACCCATTGGAAAATGCCGGAAGACCTATGTAAAATCTTATCTTGAAGTACTTTCAGCTCATTACCATGAATCACATCCTTGAGCTCATCCCAGATGTATCTCCTGATATCCTGACGGTTTTCGCGCTCGATGCATATTTCAAGTCCGTTATCTAAGGATACAATCGGGAAATGTCGACAGGAGAAGCATATACTCAGTCTATGCTGAGCAGAGGAGCACTTTGAAAGCAAGTGTTGGAAGTATTTAACAAGTCGTATGGCTGCTTCTTCGCCGCATTCGTCGAGGGCATCAACAAATATCCTAATTGAGGACTCCACAAGAATCTTGGGAAGAGAAGTTTCGACGAAGCCTTGCAGCTCCTGTGGGCGCCGGTTCCACTTTTCTCCTGGCTTCCCCATACTCTGAGATCTGTCCTTGAAAGTTTGGACAACATCTGCTGGCGGACCGGGAAACCGTCCCAGTAATTGATGTAAAAGCGACCGGAATAGCCCTAGGGGCGTTCTTTGAATCTCGGCACCGCGACAGTGGAAGAAGAACGAAAGGGTAACAAGCTTGTTTGGGGGAAGAGGTTCGTCTTGCTCCATAGCCTGGAGTGCGTATTTAAGCACCGTTGACTTTCCGGCTCCTGGATTTCCCTTAACCCAGAGCAAGCCTCGGCGCTGAGAAAGCCAATCCTTGTATATATGGTGTTGAAGAAGCCATGCACACGTCCCATCGGCTGCAGGTTCTATATCATTGCCGCGATCATTCATTTCCATAAAGGACAGGAACTGTAAGCAGTCTAGAACTTCAAGTTAGTATGAATTTCAGAAACCGCATTGTAAAAACATGACCTTTTTCGTCCTGCGTTAGTTCCATTGATATTGCTATATAGCGGGATATATATTTAGCTATGAACCCCTATTTTCGGTGGTGTGAACATGTCCTGACCTGCCTGAGCTTTCAACGGGCCCAGCCACCTCTCAATTGTACCAATTATCCGTGTATAGCCTGTGTCATCCGAATTCTTGAACTTTGTCATACCCTTAACTAATTAGCATTTGCATTCGCATTTCCTTATGGGAATGTTCATAGACATACTATATGATTTGCATGAATGGACATTTGCGGATATCCACTTATCTGTGCTGAGTCTTTTGTAACAACCTTGGACGAATTAGAAAGGAGTCATTTGAGTTTGCAAGGCCTTTAGAATAGGATAGTGAGGCAAGCATACTAAACCCACGCCCGGAAGTTCCAACTCTTCATAGAAGCAAGTAATGTTGAAACCATTACTTTTCTTCCTCAACCATATGCCAAAGGAGCCTTCAACATCAGCCAGCACCTCAGAGTCCCTCTCCAATACCCCAAGGATACCTTTGTTTACTCGCTTGCCACCAATCTTCAAGATACTGGCGACTACCTTGGCGAACGGCGCCAGTCCAGATCCACGATGGGGCGTACCCAAAAATGCAACAGCGATGGTGCAGCTGTCTGCTTGTTTTAAATCAGGCTCAACGCTACTCTCGGACATGCAGAGAGCTTTCTTTAGTACCAGGCCACCAAGGCTGTGCACCATAAATACAATCTTTCGCTGATTTGAGAGTGGCTAATTACTAGTTGATGCGAACGCACTGAGGGGTTTTCTTACGGATTCAGCCCCTATCCTTTTATCCGCAAGATCTCCAAGCAATGTTGAAGCGTGGTCACGAAGATTGCTCTGACTTACAGGGCGCAGGAACTTCGCAACATCTGCGTCGTATCCAAACGCCATGGTTCGTGCGTCTGGCACACTCTGGCATAAGAGATGGACAGGCCAATATGTCCCCGACTCCGCCTCCAGCCATGTGTTGTATGAATCCCCGGTTAGGCCATGGACAAATATGATGTCGACCAGGGTTTCAGAAGCATTTGCAGGCTGGTACAGAACTCTTAATCCATAGGTTTGTTCCATTGCGGAAAAACTGTTCTCTCGAGGTCTTGGGATGGGCAGTTTCTGCGCCGGTGCCTGACAAGCCGGCTGTTAGCCTTTCGTCGGCACACGGTGCCGGTTGGCGGGGGGCTTGAGTGGCGATTGCGATCTGCTGCTCGGATTGGGTTGCAGCTGTTTCGACATTTGCGCGCTGTTGCTTCGGTTGTGGAGTGCTGTCGACGGCCTCCGGAGGAGTAATGGATGAGGCAACGGGACTCCCGGTCTCGATGTGTAAGGGATTGTCTTTTCGCGATCCCTTCCGAGGCAGTAGTAGCTTCTTGAATCTTGAGGCCATTTCCGTCACCGAAAAGACGCCCTCACGAACTAAATTGATAAGAAATCCTCTGTTACCACCCTCATCCTTGTGCACTCGAGCCTCAGAGTTCTGGTCGGACCTGATGGAGCTAAATGCCGTCGCACGTCCACATCTGATAGGGTTGACGCCCTAGGATGTCTATAATGCTCGTTCGGCGCCAGCCACTTGCAGTAGATCCCCGGCTCAACCCGCCTTGCAGTAATGCTTTTATGGGGACTATGGGATTAACGGATCCCTATGGGCTTTCTGAGCTTCTAGCAAAGAAAGTAGCTGTTCTTTGCTTGAGATACGCCCCAATTGGCAGCTTGAATTAGCCTCACTTGCTCCGTACATACACTGGCGTACCAGAACCTCCTCTATTCGACCATGTGGAATTGCGGGGCACCGCGCCAGCCAAGGAGGACCCCGCGTGTTCAGGCTGTGGTGTTGCTGAGCATGCCATTAGGCGGTGCCAAGGTTCCAGGTGATATTCTCTAGGCTTCATAGCCTTTTCGTCCAGCAATTTATAGGAGTAATAGGGGATTCCTCATCTGTAAATCCCTCGCAAAATTGCCCTCTTTCCATCTACACAAGCTCCATAAGGATCTGCTATGCACTCCGCCATCCTACTATTGGGGGCCAGCGGCTAGCTCTGGGACATCCCTACCTCGACTAATCAATGCTTGGTGCTGCTCAGCGCTACCGATCCGGCCCACAATTATTTATCAATTCCCGCGCGTAGTTACCATGCGTATGCAGCCCGAAGAGGAGAGGAAGAAAGAGAAAAACACCAGCGAAGGAGAAAAATACGATGGTTATCCTCGGGCCAGCCTAGGGGGAATGCGATTGGAATAGTATGACCAACCGGACGGAGGGTTTTAAATTTCCTTTTTTCTTTCTTGGATCTATCATGAGATAGGTTATCTAGACGGGGAGAAAGAGAGAGATAGCAAAAATCTCCTCGTCGAAGTTATAATTATTGGTACAAAAGTGGCCAGCATTAGTATTTCTCTAGTCTAGCGAATTAACAAGGAACACCACCACCGTGACTATGATGGCGAGAAGAGAGAAATGGGGAAAGAGACGCCTTGGATGTGAAGAACAGGCTCCCCCCTTGCCGCCCTGGTTCCTGCCGTCCCAATGCCGGGAAATTTGGGGGGCGCACGGAATTGTCAAGAGCCCTCAAATAGTAACCCTACTCCAACCCCCCCTCCCGCCCCTCCTCCTCCCCGTCTGTACCTGCTGACCCTCATCTTCCTCCGCCTCCTCCTCCACATCCTCAGCCGCCACCCCACCAAACGACACCTCCCTACTCAGCCTCCTCTCCTTCCTCCTCTCCCTCTCCTCTATAGGTCTAATAAACCGATGCACGGTCCTATGATCCAAAACCCTTTCCTCCTTATCTCCCTTCCCCTCCTTCTCAGTTTTAGGCCACTGGTAGCCGTACAGCTTGCTGTGGCGCTCGCACCGTGGGCATGCCGAGCGGAGGAAATAGGCATCCTGTTGAATGAAGGATTCATCGCAGACGGTGCATTCGACCCAGGCAGCACAGTCGAAGAGTAGCGCTGAGGAGGTGCGATAGTCGCCTGGGATGCGGTGTTTAGGGCTAGGGATAGGCGTATAGGGGTCGGTAGTTGGGAGGGCCTCATCGGGGCTAAGACGGGGCGGTTTGGCTTTTGATTTTTTGGGTGCGGTGGGGCGAGTCACCGGCCTTGGGGGGTTGTGGGGTTTGGGCTCCGAGGCTGGTGAGAGCTCTGCACTAGCGCTAGCCGCTGTATTATCGATAGCTGGTGCGTTTGAGGTAGAAGTAACGATAATGGTGTCTCTAGTTAGAGTGGACCGCTTTTTCCGCGTTTGTATGGGTGATGTTTCAATTGTAATGCTCTCATCAAAGACGGATGTTGCGTCCGTAGAAGCGGATGAGATCCGGGAGTCATCAATGCCTGATGAGGACGGTGAACTGTCTCCGGAATCTGAACCCGCTGTCTTCTCCACTGTGTCAAGGACCGCTTCCGTCTTCAAGGGAGAGGCTCCTAATTCGCTATCTAACAGTATTTGAGAAATTGGGGGGATCGGCTCCTCTGAGTTGACCCGGCGCTTGCTGGGAGCTGGCTCCTTTCGAAGAGTGGCGCTCCTAGTATTGATTTGACGGGTGGTCGACCTCGTAGTAATAGAACTCCTAGATCCGTTGATCTCACCATTCTTTGCAGAGCCTAAAGGTTCCTCCTCTGCAGCTACAATTCCTCCAGCGGTAGCGGCGGCATTGCTCGTAGCCGGATCATAGATGGGCACTTCATTGCTTAATTGTGAGCTCTGATGCTCCGTCTTAATATGGTGGTCGCCTAGCCTCCGCTTCTTTTTAGGTGAGGTCGCTGGTGTTAGAGTTTCAGGAGTCATCGAGGGTGCTACCGAGCTCCTCTCAGACTCATATCTTCTTTTTCTCCTAAAAGAATAAGGCGCCTCCTGGTTCTGATCGGAGTCTACAGGAGTCATCACTCTGCTTATTCCTTTCGCCGAAGTCCATCCATTTCTCCCATAAGTCTCGCATGTTTTGCACAGACACTCACAATTATTGTCCCCGAAATAGTCAGCCCCGTAGCTTACTGTAATTTCTTCTCCGGTATCAATCTCACGGACTGTCGCGACGCTCATCCCTCGTGGGCCAGAGGTAACCAAACGCGCATTAGCATCACAGTCGTGGTTCGCAAATCTTGCCGGGCCTAGGAAGAGAGAAGTAGACTTCTTGCGACTGGACATGACAATACTGAAATCGCGCCGGCGAAGGTCTAAATCTGCTTCCTCATCTTTCGTCATCGTAACTTGAATGCCAGACAGGTGTTTGATCGTCGTGCCCTTCAGGATGACCTTTCTTGCCGTAATCGACGCCTCATGTGTCAAAATCGTGTATCGGTTCGTGGTCGACACCTCAAAGGGGCAATCGGGCAACCATATGTTGACATATTTTTTAAGATGCTTTCGGAAATTCTCCTTTTCATTTTCCGTCTTGAGTCTATCCACGTATTTCCGAACCCCTGTGAGTTTCAGTAGACGTTCCTCCGCCTTCGCTGGGTCTTTGTCGACAATGACAGATTCGCGAAGTATGGAAGCAACCTCTTCTTCGCGGATGCCCCGAGAGGGAATGAATTTTGTGCGATTCTTGCGGATTGTAGACCAGTAGTAAACCTGCAGCGCATATGGCAAGTCAGAACGGCATATACGTAAGTTACGCGCGAACAGTGAGCGAGGACCCGCAAAGGGGGCACGTACATGATCAACGAGGGCATCGGTAATGACATCGTCATAACTTGCTAATTGAGCAAGAGTCAAGCGCTCCTTCTGGGCCGAAGGGCCCTTGGGAGGCATTTCAATTTCGGTCTAGTCTGCGAAGAGGAAAGAGGAAGACGCTGCGGACGGAGAACTGGTACGTGTTATGCGACAAGTACCGCCCGCCCTGAAATTAACGAAAAGTCAAAGGGAAAGGGGATCTAAAGAAGGCAGCCGGCGATTGGCAGTTGAGCAAACATGCCCGGTGAGCGAAGCTCGGGTCCAGACCAGGTGGAAGAGTCTGGAGAATCCAAGACTGCGTCAACAGGCGCGAGGGAGTTCCTGAAAATCGAGGGCTGGGGCGGAGGTTCATCCATTGTTGCGTTTATGCATGCACAATGGCACAATAGGATGCGCCAACCAAAACGAGTATTCTTAGCTCAATCGGCAGCACACGTGATATATGCACATCCAATTGTCGGAGGCCATCACCGAAATCTTTCAATAGCTGAACATCTGTTGACATTGACATGGTATCGCGATGATCCAACTAAAGGTTTGACTTCCCATTGACATATCTATCGCAAGTCTCACCACTTGTCTAGACGATGCTCAACTGCATCGACAACTCCGGTGCCGCGGTCGTCGAGTGCACCAAAGTCCTTCGAATGAAACGTCATGCTAAAATCGGTAATTCTATCCTCTGGTCTTCTAGTCCAAATCATGCTAATAGCGTGCTATTAGGCGATCGGATAATCGTCGTTGTGCAGAAGCAGCGCTCATTTGGTCCGGAATCGGGTGGTGGCAGCGTCTCGACCTCTGCGGCAAATAAGGTCAGGAGAGGAGATATTCGGCACGCCGTAGTAGTGCGAACGGTGAAGAAGCTGCAGAGGCCAGACGGTAGTGTGGTGAAGTTCGACGATAATGCGTGTGTACTGATAAATAAAAGTGGTGATCCGATTGGTACAAGGTTGAACGGTGAGTCTGAGATATTTCATTTTCTAGTGGAGTTGGATCGTAGGAAAGACTATCGACGGGACTCCACGAGAGTGGTGAGAGTAGCTGACGCATTTGGTACGTCTTTAGGCATTGTTGGGTCTGAGTTGAGAGACAAGAAATGGTCGAAGATTTTGTCACTTGCACCAATGCATCTATAGATCGATAGAGGAAAAGTAATTATGTATCTTATTTTAGTGCTGTACAGTAGAGCTTAAAGACTATTGGGCCCTCAAAATATGGCCCGACAAACTCCGTCTAATTCGTGAAACGCCGGTCATGTATTGCAACAAATATGCAAGACATCCAAACACCTGCCATGAAACCCTCTAGTCATTGGAAGATAGTGCCGCAACTGCAGCACACGTAAAAGAGTTTCTGTAGAGTGTCTTGTAAGCCCAGACCACTGACTGGACATCGAGTAAGATCGTAGCCTACCATTCCCGTTTCCGCTGAACGCTGCTGGGACTGGAAAAAAACTGCCTCCATCTCGCTGCAACTGGGGCATTGCTTGTTCGATCTTGGCAGCTGTAAGTAAAACCGGCAGACATCAGCAGAGGTTCCCAAAAAGCATGATCACGCCTTGAAGAAGCCCTATGCAGTCATCTCCACCGCCCTCCCCTCCATATTCGTCACAAATTCCTGATACTCTTCCTGTATTTCATCTGCGACCACCCTCTCACATTGACTCTCCTCGCTTTGCACCCCACTACAGATGGAACATCCAACTTCCTCTCCACATAGAATGCAAAGGTAATATTCATAACCCACCGTAGGATCACTTCCGACATCCTGGGTTACACCAGCTGTTTCGCCGACGGAGTTGTTGAGGTTGTTTCGAAAGATGCAGGCGGAAGATGCGGGTTCGCTCCAGAAGCAGTGACGACATACGTATTGCAGGGTACTGTTCACCTTATCCTCCTTAGGATAGAGCATATTCGAGCTATTGAGATAAGTTAGCGATACGATATAAAACATAGATTCGTGCGAAAAAGCTAACGACGTACCATTCTTGACAGAATCGGAAGGTTATTTGTTCAAGGGCGTTCTTCTGTTGTTCGTCGTCATTGGTGGCTACTTCTGCAGGGGGAGAAGAAGACATTTTGCCGGTAAGGGTAAAAGAGGTGTTGAATTTATGTAGAGTTGGTTGAAGGAGATCGATAAATCTGCCCTCTAGATACTAGGTGTTGTGGTTATTGGCAGGTAACACGCGACGTTCGCCGTTTCTTGTAATAATGGTTGAAGAAAGAAGTTGAGGAAAGAAGAGTGTGAGTCGGAAGTTTACAGGCGAGGCAAGGTAAAGTGTTGCGGTGAATGGTCTCGCGTCAGGTGACCCAAAGCAGATTAGCGCCAGCATAACCCCGCCAACGGCTCGCTCTTGTTCCTGCATCTATCCTCCGAGCAGCATCTATTATTCACTTCCACCTGTTGAGAGGATTTATTCTAGGACTTCTTAAAAGACAGTGATCTCCAGTTTCTGCCGAGAATCTTGAAAAGGAACCTGCAAATATGGTGTGACCTGCCCCCCTCGTATATACATAGGATAACAATAGTGTCTTCAGGATCATTATTGACATCTCGTAGTCTGACACCGGTCTACCACCGGGCTGGGTGGTACTCGAATCCAAATCCAAAAACCTCCCATACTATCATAATCCCGCGACCAAAGAATCCTGCTGGGAACCGCCGTCGGGGACAGACACCGAGAAGCTTGAGGTTCACATGGCCCAACGTCTTAGCGCTCCTGCAGTTGGGGCAGGCGGTAATGGTGTGAATGAGGGGGAAATTAGGGCTTCTGCAGTTGGGGCAGGCGGTAATGGTGTGAATGAGGGGAAAATTAGAGCTTCCCATTTATTAGTGAAGCATAAAGGTAGCAGAAGACCGAAGAGCCGAAAGGAGGTAGGTGTCACAGGATCATTAGGTTTCCGCGGAAAGATCCGATTCTATTAGAGTATAGCAGGTTGATATGTGAGGTTGCTCGTTGAAGTTACTAATCTTTCGCCTCAGGCAAATGTCACAAGATCCAGAGACGAGGCTATGAGCATAATCCTCGATTACGAAGCGCGCATTCGATCTAGGGAGATTAGTCTCGGGGAACTTGCCATCTCGGAGTCGGATTGCAATAGTGGTCCGATGGGGGGAGATCTGTATAATCCCCTATGTACAAATGGTCAGCCGAAGGCACGCGTATACTGACTAAGCTTAAATCACAGAGGCTTTTTTGGACGTGGTGAGATGCAAAAGGAATTTGAGGATGCGGCCTTCGCCCTGAAGCCCGGCAAGATGAGTGGTGTCGTAGAGACGGCATCAGGGTTGCATTTAATTGAGCGGTAAGTAAGGGCTATCCGTCATGTATTCCCTTCGTGACGCTCGTACATTCCTTTTCTTTCCTAGAGTGATATCTCGCTATTGGACCTATCAACGTTTCACTACTTTTGCTCCTGTTGGACTTATTGTTTCGTCCGGCTTGTTGGGATTTCAAACTAATGACACCGGGTGACCACAGGCTAGAGTGACCGCTACCAGCAAACTCAAAAACTCGCCTGCGTGTTGGTGATTCCGAGGTCGGGTCGTTATTTGTACCTAACAAGGAATGTTTTGGTGGTGCCTCATGTTTCGCATAAGCTGAACGCATGGCTGTTTGAAAGCATACTAAAAAGGAAATTTTCATGTTAATTGTACTGCTTGTCAATGTCGTACTTATCGAGATGAATGATCTTGGGTTAGGTGGTCGAGTTGGCCCTTCGCCGCCAGCCGATGTACTATATGATGCTCCATCGGGATTCAAGCATCATCTTGTTGCGAAGAGATCAAGCCCAATTCGCGAGGGAAATTGCTGGTCTTCTGCACTGCCCTTTAGTGTTATACTCCTTGCCACGATGCCGTTTCACCACGGAGCATAATGTAGTACCCTCCCAGACTCCCGCTCTTTTCGGGTCCAGGTCACTGCTATTACCAAATTTTGCTAAGTTAACTATTACTATATGCGATCGTGTTGGCGATATTGGCCGTATTTTATTTTCCGGGGTCCGGTCGGGAGGCGGCGAAGGTGATAGATGTGCTGGCGGTTTGTCTATTTCCTATTGTCCAGGCTCATTCTTGTGGACCTCCTCTTCGCTGCCTTCATTACTTTAGCATCTTTATCGCCTTTCCCTCCACCAATGGTAGCTTTCAAAACCTTGATCTCTGTTCCTCTCCACCTGTTCCCCCCATCCAGCCAATCAGCGGCCACAGATTTGACACTCTCCCTTACATATTCAACTAGTGCTGTAGAGCCTGGCGCACCTTCCGAAAGACCTACGACACCTACGCGTGGCATTCCTAGAGCGCTCGCGAGACGGGCTTCAGATCCTTTTGGCAGCGTAACGAGAGCGATCGGTGGCTTTCTAGGATGAGATAGTGAGGCGGTAACAGTGAGGAGTGGGAGGTGGGCGTGCAGAAGAGCGGGCTGTGAGGACCTGGAAACAAATACCGCCACTAGAGGCTTCCGTATGAGCTCGCACAATGCGCCTAGTTGCCCCTCTGGAGAGGCACCGCATGGCTTTGATTTCGTTGATATGTTCCCCATGTCATGGAGCAAGTCGCACTGAGGTGAAAGCGATTCTGGTATAGATTGTTGTGCTTGGAGCTCAAGGGAACGAGTTGTGCTATTGAGGCCAATTGTTAGATAGGATGAAACCTCAGGCTGCGGTGGCGAAGGATTGACTCCTGCTTGCTGAGACACCGAGGAGATGGATGGTTGTATGTTTGACGTGCCCCCCCCTGACTGCCCTTCATTTCTCTTGCGTTTTCTGATGCGCTTGCCCTTTGACGGATCGACATGGCTCGAGCGATGCTGCCCGATTGGTGAGAGAATACTAGTTGGGAAGAGGAAAATTAGATGAGTAGCACTAAGGGTGCAGGTAGAAATACAAGCTTCAATCTTCAAACAAATATTCTTAAATAACTAGAGAGATAGTTGCGAAACCTTGATTTCGTTGCTGGGGTCATATTCTCCTCACATGCGTCTTTAGACAAAAGTGGAGACGTGATGCTGGATAACGCAGAAAAACATGTGATTCGTATATTCCGCATGCCAGTTTGATAAGAGCTCGGACGTAAACGTCTCAAATGACAAAGTGAATACGAGATAAAGATTAAATAAAATGTTAGAATATGAAAAAATGCTGCGTAATTCATCGAAAGTCCGTGTACCTGCAAAGTAGATCGAGAATGGTGGTCTGGTGTTCTATTGGTACTTCGGGCCTGGTAAAAGCGGTGAGCTGACAAATTTGCGATAAGTCGGAATCAGAAGAAGGGCTCACCATTGGACGGATGAGAAAGGTGAGTCAAGGCTGAAAACCGTCCTCAACTGCTTTCCTGATAGCGTTTTCTTTATTTCCTCCATGAAATATTTATCCGTGAAAGTCGATGCAATGCTAAGGCGACGGATAGGGTTTAAGAGTCAACGGGCTGATCATCACGTGATCTTGCCAAAGGACGCGGGCGGCGCACTTGTCGTGACTGCAAGGGAATTTGGCCGGGCATTCCCCAAGCATGTGCCTGGGGTTTGGAGTATTCGCTTATTCGGCGATTAGAACGGCATTGAACGCAGTGAGCGCAATGAGAACAATACGCGGCTTATCCTGCTGCTGTCCTATCCTGTCCCGTTGTAGAGCTTCGGAGCGGGCAATTGAGTCGCGTTCTTTCGCGCGTTTGCTGAGGGAGCGAAACGAACTTTACCACATTCATCAAAGATGTATCCTAGCTGAGCTTTGCCCGCTTGCCGACCTTTCTTCATGCACATCCCACTTGCTTGCACTGCACACAAAATCCCTGAAAGAACGTGAGGCGCGGGCAGCGGGCAGCGAACTACGAGCAACAAAACGAGAACTGACCGTATTTCACATCTGCTGAGAATCATCTGCACTCCGGGTGAATCAATCAGATTCAACCTATCCTGCTGCTCTGCAGACGACGCATCGCAAACTCGGCTGCCGTCTTCCGGCGTCGTCTTCGTCATTCTTACTAGTGGAGTGCCTAGGAAACGAAAGCGACCTATACCCCATCGTACATCTTGACCCAAGCAGCATCACTTCCGCCTAACGAACGCTTGCTACCTAGAGACACCCCTGTTCGCGCTACGCTCTCACTTTCGTCACAGCCCAATAGTGGCAACAACGCTGACCCACCCACCCTATCCTAATCCTAGTTACTTTTTACCTCTTCGCCAGCCTCAGCGGCCAAACGAGAGACGAGAGACGCGGAGAAAGTGAGCTTTCTCTCGCGACCTCTCACACCACACGCGTCCACAGTACTCAACCCAGTCTTGGGTTGAACTCTCGTGAACTTCAGTTTTAGACCTTAAATTTTTTTTTTTTACCTGGATTTTTATTTCTCCTGGACTGCAACAGATGGACGGGGAAGATGTTATGGCCCTTGATTCGGTAGACCCGCCGCGCACCAACATATCTCGAGCGGTATCTTCAGAACCTGGTTGCGTACCCCGCCGAGATTCTCTCGACGACGCTCATCCCTCCAGGAAGCGACAAAGACTCGATAGTGGCAGCTCCAATTACGGCACTAGGAGCATGTCTGCGGACAGAATTTTGTCTTCCGGAGAGCGAAGAAACGAAGATGGGTTGAATGCTCTGACGAGGCTGGAGGAGAATGCTGCTTCGCTTCCTCAAGGCTCCAATCTGGCAGGTTCAGAAATGAGTAGCCCGCCTAAGCAACATATGGAGGTGGAATCATCACCAACGAAGCCGCCTCCGAACAGAGTAACAATCAATGTTCGGCCCTCACGCCCTCACTGTCCCAACGAGAACGTCACACCGGGATCTGACAGGGCTCCGGAGTTGGACATGATTGAGCACTCGCAGGACTTGAACGACGCAACGGAGGCAACAGAAGCTACGGATACTGATACCACGCTCCCCAGAGCTGCTGATGGTTCTGCCAGCTGCTCCCCGATATCGTCTCCTGCGAGAAGTCCGGAGGTAGAGGTTACCGAGGAGACTGAGTCGAGCTACGATGCATCAAGGTGGGATGGAGTTGGAGTTGTCAACCTCGTTGAGGATTATCCCAGACACACTCTTCTTTCACAGTTTCCTGAAAGCCAGGACGGGGAGGAGCCCAGGGACACCGTCGCTCATATTGGTCAGATTTTAGAGAAGGGTATGCACCGGCAACAAACACCGTTTCTAATGGCGGGGTGTATTGCTGACGATGCCCAGGCGATCTCTCTGACTCAGCCCTATTGGAAGAATTGAGGGACTTCCTTGCTAAATCCGTCTGTCACACCAGTAAAATGGATCCATCACAACTGTATGATTTATACAATGAGGATGCCGAGTTCTGGGAAGAGATTCCGGCTATGATGGAGAATTTAATCCGCCGGAAGTATGTCCCTTCCCGTTTTACTTGAATCTCCTTGAACCCGGCTAACCTATTCATTAGTATCCATTTCGGACACAATTTTGGGGTGAACCCAGCCATGGTAAATGCGGATACAGGACGCAGCTGGCTGGAGGAACTTTTTATCCTGTTTGCACAGTTCACCTCTCGCCTAATAGAAGTCGATGTTGATACCATGGAAAAGACAACATCGGATGGCAATGGAGAACCGGATTTGATATCTTGGCGTTATCACAGGGTGCTGATATGGGTACTCTCACCAGGCGTGCCAGTTTACAACGTTCTGCAGCGGACCTATGATTATAATGTTGGTGATACAATTGCAACCGTCGCGTATCATTTCATATGTGCACTATCAAACGGTCTTCAGCATATGGCTCGGTTCGTCAGTCTTCTGCTCGAACGAGTGCCTCACTTCCCCAAACACATGGCGCAGATCTGGAATCCAATCGACAACACTGCTAGGTTAGTCCAAATGGCTATGGACAAGATATCGAGCCGTGGTATGGATAGTGACGACATCTCCAATACCTGGCAAAGAGTTCCTCGGGATGCTGCTGCGTTTGCCGAAGGGATAGACACTGGTCTGCAGAAGATTGTCGACAAGCATGCCTCTGTATTGCAAAAAAATGACACCAATAGGCTTATCGATGCGATGGCGCGACTGCTTTATGACGTCACTCAATCCGATCAGAAAATTGCACGCCGGTTCTTTGTGGATAAAGTAGGGGACGTTGCCGGGGCGAAGCCGGATGACATTCCGCATCTTGTTTTTTACGGCTGGAAGTTTACTCTTCTGAAAAAGTTTATAACCGGTGGCAAAATGGATCTTCGTGTTCAAGGTATTCTGAAGATGGCTGACGACCTGGTATCAGCCTGGCAGCAGTTCGGCCTCAAAGGCGACCTCAACCACCCAGTGATGAATTATTTGTCCATGTTCATCCTAAACAATAAGCTCGTCGACTATATCGTTGGTGTGGAGTCTCACCCTGAGCTTATCGGGCGGAGTGGGAATATTGTGAGCTTTTTGGTAGTCACTCACAGATACCCGCCGGAAGTATCCGACGCTATTTGGCATACGGTTATGACGAGTCAAAACCCGAGAGTTGTCGCTGCGGTTCTCCAGATGCTGAGGGACATCCACAGCAATATGAACTACAACTCCCTCATCTATCTCTGCCAGAAGGTCGGAGAGCTGCCCTTCTCAGCGTTTGACGGCAAGATGATTGAATACTGTGCTCACCTCTTGCATCAAATTCGACTTAACTTCAGTCCGGCGACCCCCATGACGAAGCTTGACATCTCGCCGTATCACCTGTCGATCCGCCTCATCCGGCAAGCGGCCGCATTCCAGGAGCAATCGCCTTCCTGTGGTAATAATATCGTGTACGACTTCGCATCCAGAGAGCTGCAAGAACTGGTGACCATAGGACCCACCAACGAAAATCGAAGGAAGATATACCATGAGTGTGTACAGGACATCGCAAATATGACACCTAGTGCCACAGGGAGCGTCTGTACGATAAATGCTTTTCTCCGCCGGAAATCTACTGGCGCTGGAATATCGGACATTAGAATGTTGACCGAAGAGCTTTCTCTCACAAGTTTAGTCGTGAGCGAGTTTGCTCATGGGATAGAGGTTGAGCGCGCAAAGAAGCCACACGCCCAGATTAACAACACGGTTGTCAGAGCACGCCTCGATCTACTTTATTACATCATTACATATGCAGCTCCGACCATCCCCGTGGACCTCGGTGAACGGCTGTGGTCCTACCTGGTAGGGGAACAGGCCTTGGGAGACCCTGAACGCCATTTAGCCTGGATTATGCTTAGCAAAATTGCATCTGAACTGAGGACGAGAAACGTGTTTATTGACCGGTGCATCGAAGACTATCTCCCTTGTCTCGAACCAAAGTTCTTTATCTCTGGTATGCTGAGCTTTACCCAACAGGCAATTCAATACGAAGCGCGGCTCAGCCACCAAGCTTCCGCCCTCGAAAATGAGATCGTCGACATTTTTGGAGCTGAGCAGATTTGGCGGATGATTTTAACTGCTCCTAGTGGCACTATTGAGCATGCTGCAATTCAACTATTCGTCAAACTCTACCTCGACACTCCATCTATCGCCAACGCACCGCGCTCTGCTGCCGAAGCTACTCACGTCATGCTTGTGGACAGGTGTATTCGAAAGTTGAGTTCTGCTGCCTCCAAATTGAAGGCCTTTAGTGATGGAAGCTCAAGTGGTGATGACGAATCGATGGTTATTGTGGCATCGGACGCCGACGTTCAAGCGGAAGAACTTTGCTTTAACCGATCTCTCTGTACACTAAAAGAGTTCTTGAGCACCTACAGAACGCGCCCCCAGTACGCGCCCCAAAAGCCAAAGATGCTCTACCCCCCGACTCCCGTGAAAGAGATTAATGGCGAGCTGCTCAGCGTACGATGGCAGTCTTTCACAGCAAACATGCAGTCCAACATACAAGAGTTAATGATCGGCGATCTAGATACGTCCGAGGAGCTGGGTGAGCGCTTAGTGGCAACCACGGGATTTTCGAGGTTCGCAACTTATTCTGGCGGGCGGATTTTAAATTTGGAGGAGAATCCATTGATGACCCTCCGTGATATGAAACTGGGCGAAAATCCATTTATCATTGTCAAAAAGATTCATGACCCGAGTGAGGTGCAGGAAGCAGGCCTTATGGAGGACCTCTCTGTCGTGGAAATCGAAGTTCTAAAGCATTTCGATGAGCTATATGATCTTCTAAGTATGGAGCGGAGCTCAGCTAAGGAGGTAAGTCTAATTAGATCCCGAGGAAACGGGATTTTAGGCTGAGCCTTTTGACCGCAGATATGGCAATTCCTCAACAAGTTTCCTCCTCAGGAAAAAATTAGGAAGGTGGTACTATCAGAGAAGTCCACAGGTGTCGATATTTTCCCGACAGGGCAACCATGGAAAATATTGTACTCTTCTTACACACTTCGAACCTGCCTGGATGACCAGCTTCAGAAAGTGCGCACAGAGACCGCCCTCTCCCGGCGAATTGGTACCGCTGACTTCTCACAGGGCATTGCGAACGAGGAATTCATCTCTCGAAGCGTTAACGTTCTTGTCGAAGCACTTACTAGTAGTGATCTCCTAGAGGGCACTGACGTTTATATGAAAATACTTCTTGCCAGTGACCTTGTGGACTGCTTGTTACGATTCCTCAAAGGCAAGACTCACGTCCCTCATTGGTTCCTTAGGCTCACAGCATCGCAGAACCCGTATCATCTCAGACATCGGCTGTGTACTTCCCGGATGAGGCAGCGCTTGTTGGGCGATTGGTGACACTCTTAAAGGCCGCAAAATCACTGGACTCTTGGTCTTACCCAGAGTCACCTGCGCTAGCATGGCAGTGTTTTTCTGCCATAATCGAGGCATCGATACATAGCGCTGCATTCTGGAGCATATTCACTAGGCGGCCGGATATCCCTGGGCTAATCAAGGAACTCGTGCTTGATGATCCGAGGCTGAATCTCCGAAAATGTATTGCGGAGAGGATGTCACACGTTTGCAAAGTTCTCCCAAAGTTAGTATCAAGCCATCCTTAGAATAGTGGTAACTGACACGAGCTGCAGCTCCTCGAAGGTGAATGAAGAAGAGTTTGCTTCTTTCTTTTGGCAAATTCTATCCAAAATTCTCCCTGAAGCAAAACGCAAACCACAACACTCAGAGCAGCTTTTCCAGGCATCACTGATAATTTTCCGTTCTGTCGGCGAATTTTCCAGAGATCGCCTCGACCTTGAAGGCTACATTGTAGAATGGGGCAAGCTTCTTGTAACTCACAAACACGAAGAGGTTGGTCTGTCGACTTGGTGACTACGTACGACGCTAACCGTTCGCAGTTTGTAGGCCGGGAGACCTGGGACTTTATTGTCTCTGGGTTTACAAGACTCCTTCTTTACTGTCTCCAGTTAGCGAAATCCCAAAAGAAGCCTTTTGATGCTGGGTAAGTGATGTCTCCTCGGGAGATTGCTAGTCATGCAACTTGCTAACCGGCCATAGCACTCTGGCGAGAGATGTATTTCGTGCCCACCTCTTCCCTGACTTGTCTCCTCGGGAGAGCAATAGCACCGCATTGGTGACTGAGCGAGTCCCCGTGCTTCATAGTCCAACACGACAGGACATGTGCAAGTTACTCTTACTTTTGAGCCAAGACACCGAGAGCTACCAGGAGATCCTGGATCTTGTCGCTGAGATAGTACCTGAAGGTAAGTCGGTCCACCTGCTGCTCTTGAAAGTGTCTGACCTTTCGCTTCCAGGTTTCGCATACGAGCTCGCCTGGAGTTTTGATCGATCAAAATATATTCGTTCCCCAACCGGCTATGTTGGACTTCGTAATCTTTCAAACACATGTTACTTGAACTCTCTCTTTACGCAACTGTTCATGAATCTGCCCTTCCGTGGGTTCATGCTGGATACAGCCATTGCGGATGGTGAAGGATCCCAGAAACTTCTCTTCGAAACGAAGCGACTCTTCTCGTTTATGCAAAACAGCTGGACGAAGTGGATCGAACCAAGGGATGTGGCTGGGGCCATCCGGACGTATGATAATGAACACATTGATGTGACTGTTCAGATGGACGTCGATGAGTTTTATAATCTCTTATTTGATAGATGGGAGGGTCAGATCCTCTCTCCAGAGGCTAAAAAGAAGTTTCGATCGTTTTATGGTGGACAGCTAGTCCAACAAGTGAAGTCGAAGGAGTGCCCGCACATATCTGAGCGTGAGGAACCATTTTCGGCAATTCAGTGTGACATAAAAGGAAAGTCCACTCTTGAAGAAAGCCTTAAGGCCTATGTTGAAGGCGAAATAATGGAAGGAGGTGGGTTTCGTGGCTCTAACCCCCTCGAAGTCATACTAATGGATATAGATAATAAATACTCATGCACTTCCTGTAATCGTCATGTCGACGCCGTTAAAAGGTAGATGTCTATAGCTAGTTGAGGAAGCAGTAGCTGACTTCGAGCAGAACGTGTCTGAAGGATGTACCAGACAATCTTATCTTCCATTTGAAGCGTTTCGACTTTGATTTACGGACCATGCAAAGAAGTAAGATCAATGATTTTTTCGAGTTTCCGGTCACAATCGACATGAAACCGTACAAAGTCCAACACCTCAGTGATCCCACTGCACCTGCTCCCGAGGACGTATTTGAACTCGTTGGAGTCCTAGTGCACAGCGGCACTGCCGAATCCGGCCATTACTATTCCTTCGTTCGAGAACGCCCAGCGTCCCAGTTCGGCCCGACACCAACCTGGGTGGAGTTCAACGATTCGGACGTAACACCATTCGACCCAAGTACAATTGCTGCGCAATGCTTTGGCGGTGGTAGCGACATATACCCTCAGAGCAAGGATACTTTATCGATGAACTATCCCAAAACTTACAGCGCATACATGCTCTTTTATCAACGCTCTTCGTCATTACAAGCGCAACAGCAAATGCAAGAGCCTTTAACCTCCGAGTGCCCGAAGAAGCTGAAGGTGCCCCTGGATCTTGGCAACTATATCGCTTGTCAAAATGAAATTTTCATCCGGCGACATTGCCTCTACGACCCTTACCACGCGACGTTCGTCAGACAACTACTGGATATCCTTCGCTATCTTAACAAGGGATTGTGTTCCGAGGACCACCATATGGAGAAGACCGCTATCTGGCTGGCCCTTGACCATATGGATCAAGTGATAGCGAGGACGAAGGATCTCCCGGACTTCGACGCTATGATGGGCTCCATTATGAAAGTTATTTGCAGCTGCCCAGAGTGCTGTAAGCTAGCTTTGAATTGGCTTTCGGCTCACCCAGAGGCCATGAGAAATATGTTACTGAAAAATCCGCTTATCAAAGTGCGACAAGAGTTTACGAGAATGGTCATGACAGCACTGCGAACACTCAAGCAAATGGATGCTCAACTTTACGGCTTTGAGGTCAACCCCAATGAGCCTACTGACTGGACGGAGGGTTTCGGCGCATTTCATGGTATCTTGAACCTACTTTACGGGTTTTGGGGTTTCATTCATCTTCATATGAAAGCTTGGGATGACTATTTTGGGCTCCTTGCGGATATGGCCCTCTTGGGGATGGCCGAGTCCGCCGCCATCCTTCGCCTTGGCTACCTGCGGAAATGTTTGGAACTTCTATGTATCGAGAACCTGGATAGGGGATGGAAAGGCGATTACGCTGGAATCATGAAACAGATTGAGCGAGGAAGGAAGGCATCGCATTGCAAAGTAATCGAGCTCCTGCGTGTCCTGCTGACCAGAATCGATCTCAAGGACCATGACCATCCTGAGGATGAGGAGGATAGGCATAGCTATCCCCCAAGTGAGCTCTATCCTCTCACGAAACGAGAGCTCCACTACTTCTATCTCTACATGAGGAAGACGAATTGCCTGATCTTTGTTGCGAAGATGCTAGACCTCAATCAAAACCCAGGCGCGGCCAAGGCAATTCTAACCCAGGTGATATTGGCAGAGCCTGAACTGAACATGCTCCTGCATCTCTTCAAAACTATTACCTCAGGTATTGCGATCGAGCCTGCCTCTCTCGCTGGGCCTTACCTTCACGCTGCAGTTGTTTTTTGCCAATTTGCTCCTAATGCTGCTGAGATTAAGGATCTTATCACTCGTACTGCACAGGACATGGATACTATCGGCGACAATGGAGGCAGGGACCACTTGCAGTTCTTCCGGACCCTGGCGGAAACGGAAAACAGGCGGATCCCTCAAACTCCAGCATGGATTCGGTATCGCGTTCTGGAGATGTGTCCATTCTGGGCACCGCCATTGCTTACCTTTTGCGAAGGAGCCGTGCGCGAAGACACAGAGATGTTTTTGCACCAACTCATCTTTGACTACGGCGTCCCTCCGAATGTTCCAGAACGCTACGCACTCAGACTCGTTGACACTTCCAAAGCACTTGCTGAGAGATGCATAAACTACCTGGACGTGAAATGGGTGGCCTGTCAGAAACCTATTGATGCGAAAGTCATGCAGAGCATCCTCCGGGCTCTCAGTCTCTGTAGGCCATATTTTGAAGATGAGGAGGAGGATTTCAACGTTAGGATTGAATGTAGGTTGATTTGACCACTAGCGCCACGATGTGAAGTTGCTGACAGACCGCCATATAGCTCTGAAATCCAATCTGGAAAAGCTTATGTTAGAGGAAGGTGACGAAGTTGCATCTGGTACATTTGACTCCCAATTGTACACCCCAGAGGAGCAGGGGCTAATAGACGAAGAAGAATGGGACAACGACTCAAACATGGCAAGCGATTCCGACGTTGACCAGATGCAGTTGCGTCTCGAGAATACTAGCCCATGAACCTTTGAGTCAGTTGATATCCTCGATTCGAATCGGTATAATCCAGAGCTCCTAGGCTTTATTACGGTAACTCGGCGTTATTATTGTACTGTGGATCACGACATGGCTGGTGCTTCGTTATCTCGGTAGAGATGTCCCATGGTGTTTTCTCATCTCAGTAAAAGTAAGGGGTCTTTTGAAATAGGGCAATGGGTTAGGAACTCAGCCTTTGGGAGGCCATTCGCCGGCGCATTTACTGATGCATGTGTTTGCGGGAAAGGGCTTGGCTCCGGTTTGCGAGCGTTCAATAAAAGCACGTTCACTCTGCCAATGATGGGTGCATTGATGGTTGCATTAATGGTTTCATTGCAAAGATTACGACTCCCCTTCATTTTTGTCATTCATGAACGCAAAAGACAAGAGCGGTGTTTGGTCAGGAGTAGGCGGCCATTTCGTTCATTTTTAAACTTCTGGCTCTCCTCAAGGTTCTCACCGTATGTATCATTAGGTATGTATTTTCGACGGTGATGGCGATGACGAAGACATGATGATGAAGAGTTCCCCTGTATGCTATCTTGATGTGATACCCTCGCAACGTGATTGAAGAAGGAAGGAGGAATTGCCGGGAGTTAAGCCTTGGGAAAGATCTCACACTAAACGACTATGATGTCCCTTTCATATCTCAACTTGACGGCCCCGCCCATCCTGCGTCCTACAGGTTACCCCTCTGTAGTTCGCGAGAGGTTTGGGGAGCAGCTGTAGTCATGAGTTAGAGCTCATAAAGTTTGTATACACATGATAGACAGGCGGGAGTAGCTAGCGAGTAACGGTAATTGTTGTAGGCTATGGCGTAGGCAGGTAAAAATGACTACAGAAAACAATAAGAATACTAGCTATCTGTATAGCTAAGGCCCGCTGGAGGCTTCCAAGCCAAGAAGATATCGGGGCCCCCGAACATCGCCACACTGGAGGTCCTGTCCCGCGGCGGCTATGCCTGGAGGCCTCCAACCCCTTTTTCGCTGCAGTCGTTCTCTGCCATATGAGCCAGCTAGTATTCTCATATGTCGATAGCCATTAGGCAGCACCTTGGCAATAGCAATAGTGATACAACACGAGGCGTTTACTCCCCCCCTCCAACATGTGCAATCGACAATGCCGGTAGTTTTTTGCGTGTGAGCTTATGTAGTATTCTAGTAAACTTGCCGTGGTAGCTGGGGTGGCAAAACCGAAGAGTTATGGTGTTTGGGAAATTATCCCTAGAAGGTATTATTATTGAGATAGCACGAAGAGAGAAAGAAAGAGGAGGGTTGATATAAAAAGGGTTCATATGTGAGTCAAGGCTGCGGTTGCTTCTTTCCCAAATTACTGCTTAGCCGAACGTAATACTATCTTCAGGTTTTAAAAATCTTGTCTCTATTGCAATACCCTGCGGCCCGGAGTCCTCAGCTCCGGACACCCGGACTCTACAAATCATATTCGATACTACTACCGCTTGGTACCTTTCCCTTTCTTCTTCTTTGCCTTACCCCCACCGCCACCACTACCCACCTTCTCGACTTTAACCACCCCAGTACCCCCCACCAATTCGATTTTCTCACCGTCCTTCTCCGAAGCGCTAATCCCACCTTGGGTCGCTGCGGCTGCTCTCGCCTTCCCCTTCTTGCCCTTCGGCCGGTAGCTTGAACGGTCACGCAACGGTAACCATCGTTCTGGATCCGGAGGTTTGCTAGGGTCGAAGTCTTTGGGAAGCCGGGACTTGCGGACGCGCTTCTTTTTCGGTGGTGCCGCGGTAGTGGTGTCTGCGGCTCGTTTTTTAGAGGCGCTAGCGCCTAGAGTAGGGGCGTGCGGGACGCCTGCTTCTTCAAGAGCAGCGGCGTCCAAACGGGGGATAGGGCTTAGTTTGTCAATGTCCGCCTGGAATTTCAAGAGATCCGAAGATGGCGTAACATGTGAGGCTATGTAGCCAGCGATGGAGAGGCGGTTATCGGGGTCTTGTTCCTTGAGGCTCTCAAATATTTCGGCCGCTGTAGCGTGGTCTGCGGGCTTTGAGGATCCCAGAAGAGCCTTCCCGGCTGCCCCAAGCAAGCCTGGAGAAGGTTTTGGTTTGCAGCGCCAGTATGAGGCCGCCTTTGCGAGCTCTGTTCGTATGTGTGATTTCCGGCTTTGTAGTGAGTATAGAGATATTAAGACGCCGATGAGGCCGGGCGCGAAGCGGACATCTTGGTCGGCGGCGGTGGAAGACGCCTCCAGACGTTTGAGGAAGGATTCCAGTAAGTGTATTGCAGAGCCATGGTTATTGGTTAGCAGGTATAATTGAAGGACTGTGAGGATCAGCCCAACGTCGCTAGGCCGTTTCTCAAGCAGAGGGAGTATCTCTTTGAGCCCTGCTTTGCCGATTTGGTTTTGAGCTTGTGCTGCAGCGTTAAGAACCGATATTGAATTGACGTCTGCAGAAACGGTCGGGGAGGGGTGCTCAGAGATGTATTTGGCGGTCGACTTGATAACACCTGCATATTTGAGGGATAGGAGGTCAATGGTGTAGTTATTGCGGCGGAGAAGACTCGCCTGGAATCCGAATGGCTTCTTGGTCTTTGACATTGGCAGTGAGCAATGGAATATCCTATGGGCAAGATATGGATTGATCTGTTGTTCCGTTGCAATTAAGGAGTTGTTCTGAGCGATCCTCCTGGTGGATATCTCGGGGATGCTAAAGTAAAATAAGAACTAGTATTTGGATTTATACAGTCTTGAAGGGGGCGTTCGTACTTCTCGATAGATATCTCAGAGGAGAGCTTCTCCGCTTCTTGAATCTTGCCTAGCTTGGTTAGGACGTAGATCTGCTGAACAGTAATCGAGAGAATTTCTGCAGTCTTTTCCTCGTCGGACAACTCCTCCAACGTGTTACACAGATCTAACAACAGATATTACCATTAGCTACCTTTTAGAGCCGCTGGAAGCTCCAAATAGCCTCACCTTTCGCCCTCCGTAGCAGCACCTCCCCCTGTCCCAATTCTCCCCTCGCAATACTTGCACAAGCAGCGTTATAAGCCATCTCAAAAGCCTCCATATCCTCCCTACTCGGCTGTTTCTTCTGCGCCAGGTAACCCAGACCCGCCCATTCCAGCTGCGCATCTGTGGCACCACTATTAATCCAAAGATCATTCTCCTCGTTCTCTACTGCGCCGGAGAGGTCTTTTGATAGCTGTTTGTAGAGGTCCGCTGCCTCTGGGAAGTTTTCTAGGCGGTAGTACTGCATCCTTTTGTGAGCTTCCTAGGCCCTGAGGTGGGATTCTGATATAATATTGGAACAATATGCAAGAATCTTACTGTTTGCGCCTCCACATGCCTCAAGCCTCGACTTTTCCCACCCGCCTTCCTCGCAACACTTTCGACGTCTGCATATTGTCCGACTCTATACAGCGTATATGCCCACTCTAGCGTAGCCCTTTCTTTTAGCCTATCCCCACCCTCCTCGAGCACTCTTAGCGCATCCTCATACCGGTCCAGCTTCAGCAATGAGACGACTTTCACATGGAGTGCCTCGATGTTAGTCTTCGACTTCCTTAGAACGGCATTGGCGGCTTTGAGGACCCCTTCGTGGTCTTTTAGGGAGGTTTGGCGGAGGAGGGCCGTGAGGGATTGGAGGTCCGAGGGCGGGGCAGCCATGGTTGGCTGTCTGGATGCAAGGATCTCTGACCTGTTTCTAGATTATCGTGGGTGTATTCTGTTCTCCATATGAGGGCACTCAGTAGACAAGCATTATATCCGTAATCGATGCAGCTAGCTTGCGCTGTATTTAACCTTATGTTCTAAATGTACTGTCTTGTGTGCGACTGTTGCCCCACGTTTTGTGGGCTTGGCAACCGCTAGTCGCGGTGGGGTTGGATTAAATAACTTAAAAGTCGCTTTATTTAGATGGGCCCTAGAGATATCTAATATAATTCTCCGCATTTGTTGCCAGCGACGTAAGTGCTTCCCGGTCAGGCACGTTACAGTTATCATAAGCTCCGAATAAAACATCACCGCGGCTGGCCCCTCGTTGCGAGAGACAAGGGAGAAAGTGGATAAACTTTTCTGGTAGGTCAAAGCAAAGGCCAAAATAATCCTGAAACAATGATCCTTCCCCTTCCGAGAAAGAACCCCCCCCAAAGAAACAATTGCTCCGTTAATCGTATAGGCAGTGTAGAGGCTCATTACATCAGCGCTTGAGAAATGAGCCCTCCCAATATCACCTCCTCATAAACAAATAAACAGCCTAGAACACAGAGGGTTGGCCTGGTAAGGGATATATACGTAAGAAATTAGACGTCCTCAAATTCCTCTTCCTCCTCCGAGTCCTCTTCCTGCGGCTTCAATTCCTCGACCTTGGCCTTCTTCACCGCTGGTCCCGTTATGCCAATGTCATCTTCTAGATTGCTGATTGTGAAAGCGGGGGTTGTTGCTCCCGTCGCAGGGCTGCTTCCCGACTCGCTTTCCTGACTTTTTAGCCGTGTCATTGCCGTTCCGTTAACTAATTTTGCATTGATTGTTGTTGGCACGGCAGCAGGAGTTCCTATACCAGCACTCCCAGTGCCAATACCACCAACATCCTCAAATTCATCTTCATAGTCTTCCCCACTGCTCTCATCATCCTCCCTATCCTCTCGCTCCTCCTTCTCTCTTTCTCGTGCCACCTCTGCGTAATACTGTGCGAGAGCGTCCTCTTCCTTCCCGTTCCCTGCTGCCTTCTTCTCTTCCTCTTCCTTCTTTAAGCCCAAAAAGCCGTTCGCTACTTGTCGTTCTTGTGCCGCAGCGGCTTCCTTTCTCCCCAGAGCAGTTTCCTCGCCAGTGACGGTTGAATTTGTGTGCCATACTGGGAGTTGATTTTGGGCTGCCACGGCCGCCTTGCGCGCTTGTTCTGCAGCGAGTTCGGCTGCTGATTTCTCGGAGGCGCTTGTAAGATGGACTTCGACTTGTGTGACTGTGGTGGCATCCCCTTTGACAGCAGTCGGGATTATTGGTGTGATAGTGGCGGGACCAGTTGGGTTGGTTATTTGATTTCGTGAAACAGGGATAGCGTTAGAGAAAGCGCTTTCGAAATCGTTGCTAAACATAATAACAGTTAGCCTTGTCCAGGTTTATGGCTGGGATTTCACATACTCGGGTATATAAACTTCGTCGATCTGCTGCAGCAGCTTGATAATAGAGTTGAGTTGGTCGAATAAGCGTGAGAGCGTCCTCTGACCACTAGAGTCTCCCACGTTCTCGTCTTCCCGATCCAGCAGGTGGCCGCACCTGTGACAATTGAAGCCATCGGGGGCCGGGTTGTCCAGTACATCCATCAGCGCATATCGGCTCTTGCAGCGAGGACACACAAAATCCTTCTTTTCCTCAGTTGTGCGTAAAGAACTTTCGACCTCCTTCGTGATCTTATGTGCTCTGTATTTTATGGCATCGATGGTCTCACGGAAATCGACATAGTAGTAAGTGCGATTTATGGGTCGTTGTGTACCTTCTCTTGCTTCGGGGCGGCTGTGACTATTGACGATAGTAGGAATTCAGTATGTAAATTTATGCATATTGCAGCAGAGCCATTTAACTTACACTGCTAAGAGTCGATCCTCCTTTAGTTTACCACAGAGTTTGTGAAGCTCTTTCGTCTGCATACCAAGGAGATGGGCCAAGTCGTCATCTCGCAGACTGAAGACTCATCAACACCATCCAGACTTGAGAAAATGCAATGTCACATACGCTGAATGGATCATCAGAGCATCGACCACCAGAATATGCTTCGTCTCATAGAATGCGCGGGCAACTATTCTGACGAGGGACTTTGCGAGATCCATAGCTGTGTCACTGGAAATCAAGGGGAAGGAAAAGAGGGTAGGACGGTAAAGGATTATGATATTTTTGGAGGATTAGGTCAATAGTATCTAACAGAGGAGTTGCAGACTTGTCCGAGGGGTAGTAGAATAAGGAATAGAAATATTGAAATTGGGCAGTTCAAGAGAAAGAATGACACCTGGTTTCAATGGACGTATAGGAGGGTGAACGAGAGGTGTAGTAGAATGAGAGAAGAGAACCAGAAAGCTGGGAGTCTTTGACTCTTCTGGCCTTGATGAGGCTGGGATGTCCATATGTAGTTAGCTTAAGCGTGAATATTGGTGCGAAGCGCACGGACTATGCCAAGTTTGGGGCTCTGCCATTTCACTGAGCCTCACATTTTTCTGGCATCGGCATCGCACCAATTGCGCCGTTTTTGACATTTTTAGGAGTTTGCGTCAATATGGATGAGTTGCACAATGCGCAAACCCCTCTTCAGATGTCTGGGAAGTGCTCAAAGGATCTTCCCGATACAGCTTCCCTCAAGACCGAGCCACGCCCAAACCGCGTTCGTGAGGACGAGAAATCTATATCTCAAAGCAACGGCAAAAAGGGAATGGCGAAGACCGTGGGAAGAAAGAGGAAAAGAGATGCAGGCCGGGGAGAATGGAGGTGTGGATATACTCCCTTATTGACCATCCTCCCCTCACTGACAGTGGGTTGAGTCGCAATCTACAAGACAAGAGGGCTCGCAATGATGCACAAAGCAAAGTGGGCGAATCTAGCTTGGTATTCTCAAAAGAGGAGGTCGCGGACGAAGAAAGAAAGCCTAAGCGCAAAGTCGTAGTTATGATTGGATACTCTGGCAGTGGGTATAAGGGCATGCAGTTGTATGTTTCGGCTGCCAATGTATGTTCGTACCCTTCTGCTAATCCTCTTTGGTGACAGGAATGTGAAGGAAAGGACTATCGAGGGCGATTTGTTCAATGCCTTTGTAGCCGCTGGTGCGATCTCCAAGGCGAATTCCGACGATCCAAAGAAATCTTCGCTCGTACGGTGTGCGCGTACTGACAAGGGCGTCCACGCTGCTGGCAATGTGATTTCCTTGAAACTTATCATCGAGGACACGGACATTGTGAGAAGAATCAACGAGAATCTCCCACCTCAGATCAGGGTGTGGGGTATTGAACGCACAAATAACAGTTTCAGCTGCTACCAGCTCTGTGACTCCAGGATGTACGAGTATCTAATTCCCACATATTGTTTCCTACCACCATATCCACAGAGCATTCTTGGGAAAAAGGTTAGGGACGATGCGGAAGCGAAGGGAGATCTAGAAGGTTACCATGCCCGGCAGGAAGAGGTCCTAGATTTCTGGCCCAACGTCGAAAAGAATCAAATTGAGCCCATTCTTTCGTCTCTCGATCCCGATACCCGGGCCTCTGTCCTACAGCCGACAGATAAGAAGGACCTCCAGCCTGCCACTGATGGTGAAAGACCTCCCCAACACCCTGCCTTACGCAGCATAAAAGCGGCCTATCTCAACGCCAAAAAATCATACCGGATTGACCCCCGACGCTTACAACGTGTCCGCGACGCTATTGCACTTTACGGTGGTACACACAAATTCCACAGCTACACAATTGGGAAAGATCACAGCGACCCCTCCGCCAAGCGTCACATTAAATCTTTTTCTATTTCTGAAGACTCTCCTTTTATTGTTAACGGTACAGAATGGCTATCGCTGCGCATCCATGGGCAGAGCTTCATGATGCACCAGATCCGGAAAATGGTCGCCATGGCCGCATTATGCGTGCGTACCGGTTGTCCACTTGAGCGCATCACCGAAAGCTATAACCCAGCGAGCATCAGTATTCCGAAAGCCCCTGGATTGGGACTATTGCTGGTGCAACCGGTGTTCGACACGTATAATACACGCGCAGTGAAGGAGCTCCAGCGGGAGAAGATTGACTTTGGGAAGTATGAAGAAGAGATTCAGGAGTTCAAACAGCGAGAGATTTATGATCGCATCTACAAAGAAGAAAACAGTGACCATGCGTATTACCCCTATCCCCTCTACTACTTAAGCTCGTGTATCCCGCAACAGCTTAGGAGGCTGACGTGTTCTATCCTATACCAGGTTTGACGCCTTTTTCACCAATGTCGACAACTTCAGCAAAGACGCTTTCCACTACCTCACCTCAGCCGGTATCCCAAACACCAACCAACCACCTTTTGGTAAAACCGGAGCCAAGTTAGCTGAACAAGCTGAGGCGATAGTAGGTTCCGAGTCCGAAGAAGATATTGTGGGAATCCCTGGCCAGTCATCGGAAGAGGGCTGAGCGGCTTATGGACCCGAGCATTGTTTGGCGATGTGAGGGTGCGGGTGTGCGATTTGTTCTTCAGATGCTCATAGCTAGCCCCGCCCCTGCGGCTTGGACGGGATGTGACTTAATTATTACCCCGTTTAAGTCTAAACAAAAACACCATTCATGCTACCAACTAGGACCTTTCCCTCCTATTATAACCTGCCATACCCCTAATCTGGGACAAGAACTTCAGATTGACTACCCAGGCTTTATCTCCGGGAATCGACGCGGGGACGCTCCTTCAGCTCCAGAGATTTTACTCGATGCATACCTGATCTATATGTACCGAAAATGATCCGCTAAACCTGTCCGCAAACCCTTCGAACCCTGGCCGTATCCCAATATATCTGAAGCGCAGCGTGATCTCTAAAAGGTAGTTGGTGGCACCTCACAGCAAGAGGAGCCACTTATCTCCTTACCCGTGTATATCACCCCAAAAGAACCACTCCTCACTCCCTCTCACCACGCCAATTTACGTATAGATTAACCCCAGTAATTCCGACATAGAAACAGCATTACTCGTTTAATTCCTACCCCCATCTCCCCCCTCTATCATACATAGTTTTCTAGTACTCGTACATTATGCATGCTCTCGCTCACAGACAAAGAGAATCAACTAGACAAAACGCTCTGCCAAAGGGACAGGCTGGACTGGGAGACTTCAAGGGGGGGGATAGATACATAATTGTGGCTATCCCTCCTTTTTCTATACATACTTCTTCGGTTGCATCTTCAGACGCCGTCTATACACAGTGTAGCCGACAAAGAGGATGACCTGAGAGAGTAGCACAATAAGGAAGATAACACTCATTCTTGGTGCTGCAGATGCGACGACTGTATGCGATGTTAGCGTATGCCGTGTACCCAGAGTAAAAGCCCTATCATCAATAGAGATTCAGCGAAAAGGGGAAGAGCTTACTATTGCCCATGGTTTTGGGTAGGTGCACCATCAAACTTGAGTGGTGGTCCTTCACCGTCTGCTGCAAGGAGCTTAAGTGATCTCTGTAATCCCTTCCCTCGATATCAGCTTTGATGGCGTAAGCTACCCTCTCGATAGTCTCTATCTTTATATTGAGTTGAGCTAACCGATCGATACTGTTTCGGTTCTTCGATAGCTCTTCGCGACTCTCGGCTGAGACCTGGGATAATTTTAAGGTTTGATCTTGTATTCTAGATATCATTCTTGTTAATTCGTCGATTTTATTATTCAGCTCGGCAAATTGCTTTGTCTGGGTTTGGTCTTGGGTCTGTTGCTGCCCTTTATTGTCATCGTTGCTGATGTGTACGTCGGAGTTGACGGCAAAACTGAAGACTTCAAAAGAGTCGGGGTTACTGGCCGAGGCGGCGGTAATGCCAAAATAGTAGTCATGAGGTAGCTTAATCTATGAGGTCGTCAATGCCGTGATAACCCACGAGAAATGCGGAATAGCATACGGTATTGCTGGTAAAACACTGCCTACCGTCCACATCAAGTCGAAGATGATCGCTAGCTTGTATAAGTTTGACCTCAACAAGGCGCCCGAGATTGCGGTACTGGAAGTCGCAATGGCCAAATGCGAGCGAGTCCACATTGTGAACTGATTTATAGTCGGTACTACCGTCATTGAGAAGTGCGCGAATACTTCCTCCCTAGAACATACCAATTAGCGGTGATTTCGGCATGGTATCATAGGAGTCCTCAAGGCCGGTGAGCAACACCTAACCAGCTCTAAGTTTCAAGTCATTTTCCTACATACCTTCCCTCCGTATGCATCAATTACCAAAGCTAAGCCGTCAAACTTGTCGATCGTGTATATACTCGATGTTCCAACCCTCATTCGGCCTTCCCTTTCATACCAGATGTGGAGATTCCCATCGCCTCCTTCGGGCCCATTCACCCGAAACTGGAGACTTGCAGCCCACTCTGGGTGTGTGTTCCTGGAGTAACCACTTAGTAATCACCCCCAGCAGCACTCATGTTTAGAATCGACCAAACACTAACTTGTTTTCCGTCCATAAGGCTGCCCTTGCATTTCCAGGATATGGCGGTGTCAACACGATACGATCAGAGTGCTATATATCAAGTCAATATGAACCCATATCTTGATTGAGGGAGTTAGGTCTGCCTACTATCTTTGGGGGGTATGGCTCTCCCTGAAGATTCCATTCTTTGGGTGGTGATGCAAAGTCTGGAGTTATTCTGTGCGGTGAGGAGCTTTGGTCAGTCTGCACGACAGGGTTTAAATCCGGGATGCATACGGTTTTTCATGACCAAAGCTCAGTTTCGGATCTAGTTTCTGCCCCAGAACTCCAAAAGATACGAGTGCCAGCAAGGCTATATGCCGCAAGCTGCAAATCTTGCATGTCATGGTCATGTTGAGTTTAGCGTCTGTACTCCTAACCGGCGATTTGGACAAGCTATGGAGCTATGGGGCTATGAAGCTATAGGGTTCTCCGGCACCTTATAATCCACGCAGTATTCTCCGCGCACAAGGCGAGCGGCGGTAAGTGTAAAAACAAGCTACAAGGTCCGGGTGAATATATGAGGTTTGTCAAAAATGCTAATGTGGCCTTTCTGCGGAGCACGCGTTAAAGGTAAGCAGGGTTTCGCGGGTCAATTATTTGCGCGCTTGAACGATAAAAAACAGCCGCGTCTTGCGACAACCGAGACCCTGATCACGTGTAGAGCGTTTTTCAATAAACGCCCCAAGTGCGACACAAGCAAGTGGCCGAAATGTTATAGCGAATCGCAAATGTGTCGATGGCGGAGCTCTATCCCTCGATAATCCAGACGGCGGTAGTAGCCGCTGCACTCAAGACTCTGTTATTTCCAGCATAGTATGTCTTCCATAGACTCTTGTCCGACAGTGCTAAGTTACGCAGTAAATCGACTGATTTTGAGGTTCACCGAAACTGGTTGGCAATCACGCACTCACTGCCCGTCAAAGAATGGTATTATGAGGCAAGTTTTACAACGAGGATTTTGGAACGAAGGTAGACGAGCTAAACGGCCACCCGCAGAATACATCTGAATGGACCCTCGATTATCCACCATTCTTCGCATGTTTCGAGTGGATATTATCCCAATTTGCTCAGTATGTCGACCCAGATATGCTTGACATTAGGAACTTGGGCCACGGCAGCTGGAGAACCGTGTATTTCCAGAGGCTTTCCGTTATCATAACTGAATTGGTGCTCATATTTGCGCTGCAATTGTACGCCGTTCTAGTCCCTTTTGTCTCTTTAAATATGACGTTGACCATCACAATTGTTCAGATTCGTCAGGAGTACTCCACCCCCTACGAAACGGGCAGCTCATGCCGCAGCTCTATCAATTCTCCTCTCACCGGGCCTTCTCATCATCGATCACATTCATTTCCAGTACAACGGCTTCCTCTACGGGATTCTCCTGCTGTCGTTAATCCTCGCTCGTAAACAGTCCACCTTGTTTCCGAGCGGCCTTCTTTTTGCTACGCTGCTTTGTTTCAAGCACATATACCTCTACCTCGCGCCGGCATATTTCGTATATCTCCTCCGAGCGTATTGCCTAGGTCCAAGATCTATTTTCCACGTTCGGTTTGGAAATGTGGTTAAGCTTGGCACCGGTGTTCTAAGCATCTTCGGCGCGGCACTGAGTCCCTTCCTTTATTGGGGACAGGCGGAGCAGCTTTTGAGTAGGCTATTTCCGTTTTCAAGGGGTTTATGCCATGCCTACTGGGCACCAAATGTCTGGGCGATGTACTCGTTCGCGGACCGCGTTCTGATTTACGGTGAGTGAACCCCGCTCCCGCAAGGATATTGCTCTCTCTTGATTCAACGTCTCCATCTGACAGCGGTGTGAAGTTGCGCCAAGGCTTGGCTTGGAGGTCAACGAGGCCGGGCTTAATAGTGTGACCAGAGGCCTTGTAGGGGACACATCGTTTGCTGTCTTGCCCGAGATTCCGCCAAGAACAACGTTCCTCCTAACTCTCTTCTTCCAAGTTGTAAGTCTCCAAACTGGTACATTTGGAGCGCCATTAATCGTGCGCAGATATGTCTCATCAAGCTCTTTTTCCAACCAAGCTGGGAGAGGTTTATTGGAGCTGTAACTCTTTGTGGCTATGCCTCTTTCCTATTTGGATGGCATGTCCACGAGAAGGCAATCTTATTGGTGATCATCCCATTTAGGTAGGCTCCACGGAAATTACTCCGCATAGCTCAAACTTACAATATCCCACAAGCTTGCTCGCTCTAAGGGATCGCCGCTACCTCGGAGCTTTTCGTCCACTAGCTGTATCGGGCCATGTATCTCTATTCCCACTACTTTTTACGACCGCTGGTTCGTATAGAAATTCATCGACATGCCATATTCCCTAGAGCTAACGCTGTGAACAGAATTCCCAATCAAAATCGTCTACACTATCTTCTGGCTGATCCTTTTCCTTCTGGCATTCGACAGGTTGGCTCCAGTGTACAGGACTCCCCCACTTTTGTTGCTATAAAACTATAATGGTAAATATCTAACATGGCCTCCAGATCAAATCAGACGCGGGTCTTCCTGCTTGATCGCTTTTCTACTTTATACATAACCGTTTCTATCCCCTTGATTGTCTACTGTTCACTCGTGCACCAGCTCCTATTTGGCAAGAAATATGAGTTTTTACCCCTAATGTTCACGAGCTCTTATTCAGCGGTTGGGGTGGTGGGGAGTTGGCTTGGGTTTTTGGTGGTTTACTTCACTTCCTAGTTTGATGATACCCAATCTATTGTCTATTATGTAGAATATAAGTACCATATAAGATTCTAAATTGCAGGTTGTATGTAGCAGTCACGAAGAACATCCAGATTTTAGATTGGATGAAGGTCTAGAAAGCTGACACTTGGGTGTGCAATCGAACTTTCTAAGCTCCACAAACCCAAAAAATAGCTGTAAAAAGACTTTTAAGATATATAGCACGAAGTATTTATTCCACTTGCAATAGGCCAGCGTTAGGTCTGACGCCTTTAGAACATCTAATAATTTTCATTCCAAACGCCAGCTCAATGAAACGTAAAATATGATATTACTCAGGTTTGGAATAGTGTGTCCTCCTATGAGTGCATTAGCATTCTCAGCCCAAATTAAAGTAAAGGCTAAAGCTGCCCTGCTTACCTCGCGGAGGTACTCCCCAATATCCGCCTGCCGGAATGTAGTAATGCCTGTAGGTTCTAGTCTTCGTGCTTCCCCAGTCGATCGTGCAGTGACTCCAAAACCCTATTAAAAAAATTAGGGCTCATATTCCATGCCTAAATCCCCTAAAATCACCGAGACCAGTCTCACCAAAGGTGTATCATCCATACTATACACCACGACACCCTGGTGCTCCGGGCAATCCTCACTCCACCTCCCCACATGAGCCTTCACCACGTTCCCTCCATATAGAAACGGCATCTCCCCGTTCGGCTTCACCCACACCTTATACCTAGCATGCGGTGCAATGACATCCAACGCGGTGATGTGCAACCTAAATTTACCGGTCTTTGTGAATTTCCCTAGACAGGTGCCGAGAGAGAGGAGTCTGTCGCGCGAGACGCTGGTGGCGAGGTTCGCGAGAGAGAGGCGCACATAATAGACACGGGATTGGTGTAAGCGGAATACGTAGCGGTCTGAAGGGTCGATGGAGGAGGGGGGCGGGGCTACTAGGTGGTTTAGGGAGCGGCCAGTGTAGTTGGCGAGCTTGGAGAAGAGGGTTTGAGTCTCGGTGTCGGTGAGTGGACGCATGGTGGGTGTATTCTGGGAGGATTGTTTCGATGTTTTTGAGGATCTTGGGGACCAAGAAATTTCGAAGGTCGTTAATTTCATAGGGCTGCTAACCCTAATCGGATTCGTGAACCCTTAGCGCGTGGGATTTTAAGCCTCATCCTCGAAATTTCCTATTGCGTTATAAAGTTGAGAAACCCTCCGGAGCACAGAGCGAGGCACTATTATTTCAATGGCACAAATTCCAGCAACTAAGCGCCGCCGTCTATCCCCTCCGCTGGCCTCTGGGGATAAGGATACCTCTCCATCTACTCTCGAAGCTGATCCGAATGACGATTACCTAGCCAGAGCATCTCGGTGGGATTTAGAACAGGATTACGAACAGCATCCACGGAAGCTGAGGAAGCAGGAGAAGGAATACACGAGACTGCCAATAAAGACTTCGGAAGGGCGAATTGAGCAATTGGTGGTTCCGGTGGTGGAAAATGCAGAGGAAGCAGAAAGTTTTTCAGGATTTTCGGAGGATGAGGATGAAGTAGAAGACGAACGGAGCGAGGAGGAGGTAGGGGCCAAGATTCCACCCAGGCAGCAGGTTATTGAGGCAAAGGAAGAACTAGCTAGAATCGCGGGCCTAATCAACGAAGACCCTGAGGAAAATGTAGGTCAAAAAGAGACAGGTGTACCGAAGCACAAATTCAGAGATGACTAACGGCTTTTGAAGGCACCATTATTCCGAGTACTAGCACAACTAGCATTATCTAGAAACATTACGGTCAAGAAGCTAGCCCTAGCCACCCAATTGGCTGTTTACAAGGATGTCATTCCCGGATACCGCATTCGTCCACTCTCAGAGAATGATACGACAACAAAGGTCTCCAAGGAGGTCCGGCGACTAAGGAGCTTCGAGCAATCACTCGTTGCAGGTTACCAGAACTATATCCGTGAACTCTCGCGGTTGGCAAATGCAGGTCGGGGGGACTCCGTTGGAAAGGAAACAGCGAGCTTAGCAAGTGTGGCAATTTCCTGCGCATGTGCACTTCTAGTCGCCGTACCGCATTTCAATTTCCGGGGGGAGATCTTAAAGATTCTAGTGGACAAGTTGAGTGGGAGGAGGGTTGATGATGACTTTGTCAAGTGCCGGGAGACGCTCGAGACACTCTTTCGCAATGACGAGGACGGGACTCCATCACTAGACGCAGTGGCGCTGCTCACGAAAATGATGAAAACAAAACATTATCGCATTGACGAAAGCGTACTAAATACCTTCCTTCACCTCCGGCTGCTCTCAGAATTCTCGTCCAAAGGCTCTCAAAATAGTATCGACCGCCTTGACGACCTCAGCAACAATATCCACGGCAAAAAGAAGCTGAAAGAAAAAAAGCAGTTCCGCACGAAGGCACAACGCAAAGTAGAGAAGGCACGGAAGGCTGTCGAGAAGGAGTTCAAGGAAGCAGATGCTACAGTCAGCCACGAAGAGCGAGACCGCATGCAGGCAGAGACTCTGAAACTGGTCTTCGTCACCTATTTCCGCATTCTCAAGGCTCGGACCCCACGTCTAATGGGCGCGGTATTGGAAGGATTAGCGAAATATGCCCACTTGATCAATCAAGATTTCTTCGGAGACCTTCTAGAGGCACTCAAAGACCTCATCGGCCACGCCGAATCCACCGACCCAACAGAAAGCGAGGACCTCGACGGGCATGCGGACGAGGCTGGCGACACCGCCCAAAGAAATGCTGTCCGTGAATCTCTCCTCTGCATCATTACCGCCTTCGCCCTCCTCCACGGCCAAGATACCTCCAACACAGGCCTCAATCTCGACCTGAACTTCTTCACAACCCACCTTTACCGAACCCTGCACACCCTCTCCCTCGACCCTTCCCTCGAACTCTCCCCTAAGTCCCTCCACCCCCCAGACCCCACCCAATCCCCCCTCCCCCCAAAACACAAAGTCAACATCGCCACAACCACAATCCTCCTCCTCCGCTCCCTAACCTACATCCTCCTCCCCTCGCTCAACACCCGCGCCGTGCCCCCCATCCGCATCGCGGCGTTCACGAAACAACTCATGACCACGTCTCTACAGCTCCCCGAGAAATCGTCCGTCGCGATGCTCGCGCTCATGACCAAGGCCGCGAAGGTGCATGGGAGGAAGATGGCGGGGCTGTGGAATTCGGAGGAGAGGAGGGGGGATGGAGTGTTTGATCCGCTGAGGGGTGAGGTTGAGGGGTGTAATCCGTATGCGAGCACGGTGTGGGAGGGGGAGATTTTGAGGAGGCATTATTGCCCCGGGGTCAGGGAGGGGGTCAAAGTTTTGGAGGGGGTTATTAGGGGTGTAAATTAGAGATTGCCGTGTGTGTATGGGGGGGGTAGTCCCTTGGATAATAGATAGCCTATCATGATCAATTCGCGTTTAAATTCGCGATATTTTATGAGCGGATATTTCACACACACCCCCCCCCTCCCCACAAGCAACAGACGCATCCTCACGGAGCCTGCTTACATCCACATGAAGTGCGCTCGCTCGGATCCATATGAGTCTGGCCGGAAAGAAAAACATCGTTGGGTTGTCGAGCCTTTTCGGGGTTGGAGATTGCTGGGTGTGTTGCGCCTGTCGTTATTAAAAAAGGAGGAATAGACAAATGGTGAGGGCTGGTTGGAATTTAGGCGGCTTTCTGTAAGTCAAGTTCCTACCCTTTCGTGTGGAATTTCTTCTAATATAAATGACGTTTACAGTATCGGGTTTGATGGCTATTCTGGCTTGATTGGGCGATTCTGTTGTTGGGACGGTAGGAGGGTAGAGAGAGTGAGGCTCCTGTGTTGTGGTGTAAATCGCCACCGGCGAAGAGAGTTGTTAAATGTACGCTACTACAGTCGACTGCTGACTAGAATATTAATTACCTTTGCTCGATAGCTACTCCCGCCCATCTATTATTTGTATACAAGCCTTGTGAACCCTGACTCATGACTATGGCTGCTCCCCAAACCCCTCGTCCCACAACTTACTCCTCCGATCCACAACCTTCCCCTCTACCCCTGGCTCACCGAACCTCATGCCCGCCCCTAAGTCCTCCAAGCCCACGCCCTCCAGCCCCTTAACCACCCTCCTGACATAACTAACTACAACGGCCAAACCCCACCAGTCCACATCGGGCCTAGCAGCCCAAAGGTTCCTCCACAGCGCCGCAGCCAACACCGCGTCGCTACCCCTCGCGAACCCCTCGTCGTACGCAGCGACAGCGCCGCGGTACTGCACAAAGAGGTCTTTGAGATACCGCGAGCGGATCGAGCCCGCGGTGATGTGGTGGTTGACGAGCATGCGGTTCTCGGCGTCGTGGAAGAAGTGGTCGAGGAGGTGGCGGTGGTAGGTTGGGAAGTGGGCCGGGGGGAGGCGGCGGAGGTGGGTGGTTAGGAGGTGGATATGGAGGATCGTGAGCTGGGACCAGGTGGAGAAGGTTGGGGGGAGGTGGAGCTCTGTTAGGGGGGTTAGCAAGGGGGCGTTGGAAGCTGTGGAAATCTTGGAAATCGGAGATATATCGTGGCATACCGTCGTACCACCACCCCTCCCCAACTCCTAAGTCCTCCCCCGAAGCGGTCTTCGGCACTTTCTCCCCCTTCACCCCAGCTTGCGGTACCGTATAATGTCCCACCCGCGCACACTCCTTGTAGAGATTCTCCGTCACCCCGTACGCTACGTACGTCTCCGTCGTATTCCCCGCTAAGCGTCGGAGTTCTTGCGCTATTTTAGTGGTGGTGGAGGGTTTGGGCGGGGATGTGGGGGGTGTGGTCGATGGAGTTGATGGAGTTGATAGAGGAGCTGGAGAAGGCGATGAGGGCGTTGGCGAAGACTGAGTCGAGAGGCGGAAGGGACTCGTGGAGAGGAATCGGTGGGTGAGGAGTGGAGGCGGGCGCTGGTGTTGAGGAGGTTAGTTTTTAGACTAACTTTTTTTGGTTTTCAGTTTTTGGTTGAGGCAGATGGACGAACGTATGGTAGTTTCTGAGTATGTTGTCTCAAGAGGCGGAGGCATGCCGTGCATGGCGTTTTGGAAGCCATTGGGATGACTTGCAAATTGCTTGTCCTTCTATGTAGTTTGGGATATGAGGTTGGGATTCGATGTTTTCGGAGGTTTAGGACTCGGATGCGGCTTGGCGCGATCATCGAACCACGAATCGGAGAAATGTTACCACAACCGTGGATGGTACCAAGTACCTTGTCGACCCTGTCTTTCATATATTTCGCGCGCGATCGCCACTCAACAACCCAACAACGATAAGCTCGCAGCTCTTGTTTATATTGCTGGCCGGATGCTCTTCTCCTTCCCACTTCGCTTCTTGCTTTCATTCTTCTCTCTAGCTCTTTCGTTCTTTCGTTTTGATTTGGTTGAACCGGGTCTGACGTAACTGCGTCGGAATTTTCGTGGTGGGGTCCCATCATCTCTTGGGTGGGTTGTCCCCAGTTTGTCCCGCTTTCCAATTGCTACGCCTCAATCCTTTCCCATCCGCCATAGGAATGTTGCAGGCCGGAATGACCACTGCAATTGATACCGCCACATCTACCGCTATGGCGTCCAACCCTAGCGATATTGTAGTTCCGCCAAAGGGGGAGTATGCACGCAACGGAGACTTGCTCAACGGCCTGTCCAACGGCTCTAAGCCCAATGGGGGTCTCGATCAGAAGTACAAGCACGTTACGGCAGTACATTCACGCCCGAGAACATCTTGTCTAAGCCATGACTCGCATGTTGCACCTAGCTTTCTTGGGTTTAGAAACCTGATGGTGATTGTTTTGGGTATAGTCTTCCTATGCACAACCCGAAGTGCAAGATCCAGCAGGGGAGTTTTGTTGGAAGGAGTGGTCACTTGAAGCTGACTTGAAGCTAACTTGGAGTTGTTTATAATGAGCAGTGGTGGGAAACTTGAGATTGATGATTGAGAATTTTAAAAAAGCAAGTTTGGTGTCTTACTCCGCTTTTTTTGGGGGGGGCTCAGCAACTAACCTACGCAAAGTACGGTGTCCTCATATGTCTCCGGTGCCATGACTATCGAAAGCAAGACCTTGCCTTGGGCGCGCTTCTCTACGCTCTCATACCTTGTCATCTGTTCGTCGCCTATACAATAGAATCGGCGGCAGCATACCAGGCCAACCGCGTTCTCGCGCGGAGCAAAAGGAATGAGTCGTCAAAACCTCCCCAGGAAGATAGAGGTCGAGAGAGACGTGAGCGTCGGGCTACTTGGCACCTCATTGCCTTTGCGCACGCCATAAACTCTACGTTATGTCTTGGTATCACCACTCTTGTGGTCTACCAACATATCCACCACCCCTTGATCGGCACCATGTGTGAAATGCACGCCATCGTCGCCTGGCTGAAGAATATATCCTACGCCCTCACCAACCGTGATCTCCGTCATTCGCTGCTCTCGCATCATTCTTCCTCATCTCTGCCTGAACTATACTCCTCGTGTCCATACCCGCGCAACATTACCCTAGGCAACCTTACTTATTTCTGGTGGGCGCCAACACTCGTCTACCAGCCGGTCTACCCCCGCACGGAACGCGTCAGGTGGGGGTTTCTTGCCAAGCGCATTGCGGAAGTGGCCGCTTTGAGCACGTTTATCTGGATCGCATCGGTACAATATGCCGTTCCCGTCCTGCGTAATTCGATGGACAAGATACAAAGTCGCGACGTCGTGTCGGTCCTTGAGCGGTTGATGAAGCTCTCCACGATATCTCTCATAATATGGCTTGCCGGCTTCTTTGCTCTTTTCCAGTCTGGGCTAAATGCCCTGGCAGAAATCACACGGTTTGGCGATCGCGAGTTCTATACGGATTGGTGGAATAGCCCGAGCGTTGGAACATACTGGAGGACTTGGAACAAACCAGTGTACTCATTCATGAGGCGACATATTTACTCTCCTCTTGTTGCTAGAGGCTGGGGCACAAATATTGCGAGCTTTATGGTCTTTCTATTTTCTGCGATCTTGCACGAGCTTCTCGTGGGCATACCGACTCACAATGTCATCGGTAAGCCTCCTTCCTCCCGTAGTAATATCTGGGGATTACCATACTTAAGTTTCCCTGTCTCAACGCAGGTGTTGCGTTCCTCGGCATGCTCGTCCAAGTTCCTTTGATAGCTCTCACCCTCCCTCTAGAGAAAATGAAGGGGAAGAACGGGAAGGTCCTTGGAAATGCCATATTCTGGATAAGTTTTTGCCTTGTGGGCCAACCACTGGCAGCTCTATTATATTTTTTTGCCTGGCAGGTGAAGTATGGGAGCGTCAGTCCGAACTTCTAGACGCGATCCCCAGCTCCTGCATCGAAATGATCTGGCGGATACTGTTCGTAGTGTCGAATGTTATTCTTTAGGCCGGTTCTCCGATTATCGCGCTGAGCGTTCTTGTATGTATGTATATGCATATTGCTTCCTCTTACGAAAATACCACATAGACTTCAACCAAACGCTTTGGCCCTCTGCATTGGTTATTAAAATAAAAAAAGAACACACGGTACCACGAGCCATACTCCCACGAGTGACACCGCGAAAACGAAGGCTTAACAGAATGTCTATTGAGATAGATTTCTGGAATACCAACAATTTCGAATTTGCCTGATTACCTCTCAAGAGTGCCTCTTTTACCTACCTTTTTTTCTCTTCTCGCGGCATAAATATGATCAAGGGCTCCCACCCTGCATGTGATGTTTTGCGCGTTAGCTTTTATAGTTATTCTGGTGAGCTTTTTGTGGTATCTGGAGTAGGTGAAATAAAAGGTCGGGGGTTTAAGATGTTGCTTGAGGGCCACATCGCGGTAAGCGCGGAGAGCGTCTAATAGTTTGACCAGCGCCAAGCGTTCAGCATCGAAGTCTAGAGCCTCATCCCATGGAAACCCACCAAAGCAATATTAGAGAGCTATTGTATCAACGCCGACCTTCGAGCATCACCAAAATTGGGCGTCGCCAAATACCAAGTACTGTAGATGCTGAGGTTGTTAGTTAGCATTGGATATACAAGACACTGAGAAAAAGCCGTCTGCCAAATGGCACACGTTGACCGCGACTTTGGCGGAGGGCATGGCGGTGGTTTTACAGGTGGTGGCTTCGAGGGTGGTTTTGGACGGGGTAGAGGAAGAAGTATGTTGTAGCTCTCTTATGCATAAAATCAACTTCTTTTGCTCGGTATCCCTATTTCTTTTATGCAAACCGACCAATCGTTCTTGTTGTGTCATGTTCAACTCGCTTTCATCCTGTTACTCCACATAGAACGTGCCTCCGGCTCTCCACCTTCTCCCGCGGCGTGTTTGTCCTTTGTTTCTCCTCTGTCTGTTATATTGGCTATTTCTTTTATAATGGAAGAGAGACGTAGGAAAGCCAGCCTCATCTGCCAGATACGGCAACCGGACCGTCTCGTCAGTTAGCGGCTGACTATGGATAACTACACAGGACCAGTCACGGACTACGGCGCTACTGTGGCCCACTGGATGAGGAACCGGCACAAGATGAACAGACCAGGATACATGGCTGAAATGGAGAGACCAAGTCCGAGCTACATTGTCGATGTGAGTAAATCATCTTTCCTGGAGTTGGCCATGAACGACTCGACAGTGCAGACTACTGAGTGGCGTAGATGCTACCGCCACAAGTATCAAACCCAGCAGACTGCGTGCCAGCTAAACACCTCCATGCATCGTTGAATAAAATCAAGCACCCTATCAATGTTGTCAGGTGGACTCCTGAAGGCCGCCGCCTGCTTACTGCCTCGAGCAGTGGAGAGTTTACTTTGTGGAATGGAATGGGCTTCAATTTTGAAACAATCATGCAGGTCTGTCACCTCTCTCTCGTGGAACATGAAATACGATCCGGCGAGACTCATATTGGCCTCTGATCGCGTATTGTTTTCTCTAGGCGCATGACTCTGCGATCCGAGCTGCATCATATTCACACAGCGATGACTGGCTCCTGTCGGCTGATCAGGACGGCATCGTCAAGTACTGGCAACCTAATTTCAACAATGTCAAGGTTATCCAAGCACACGGCGATCCGATCCGTGACCTAGCTTTCGCACCCACAGATTCTAAGTTCGTAACTGCTTCTGATGACTCCACCCTCAAGATCTTTGATTTCGCAGGCGGGATGGAAGAGTCTTCTCTAACAGGCCACGGGTGGGACGTAAAATCAGTAGACTGGCATCCTACCAAAGGCCTTCTTGTCTCGGGATCGAAGGACCATCTCGTCAAACTGTGGGACCCTAGGACTGGCCGCTGCCTTACCACTCTCCATGGGCACAAAAACACTATATCTAAGACTCTTTTCGAAAAGACGCGTGGTCAGGTTCTCGCTACATGCGCTAGAGACCAAACCGCCCGAGTCTTTGATCTTCGAATGATGCGCGACATCTGCCTCCTGCGAGGCCATGAGAAGGAGATCTCGACACTTACATGGCACCCCGTACATGCCAACCTACTCACCACCGGCGGTGCAGACGGCAGCCTCCTTCACTACCTCCTCGACGAGCCAAACCCCCCTCCTGGTACCCCCTATACCCTTCCCCCCTGGGACAGCCCTGACCCCACCGGTGCACCCGCCCAAATAATCCACCCAGCCCACAGCATCCGCTATGCCCATGACTTTGCCATCTGGTCCTTAGACTGGCATCCAATCGGGCACATCCTCGCCTCCGGCTCCAACGACCGCGTCACCCGCTTCTGGACGCGCGCCCGACCAGGGGACGTGGACTGCTTTAAAGACCGCTATCACCTCGGCGAAGCAGCCGCTGAAGCGCAAGGCACATGGGATCGTCGCGGGGGTCGCCGCCTCCAGCGCGAGCAGGAGGAGTTGGAGGTCGAAGACGAAGCGGAGGGGTTGGTGGATCAGAAAATGCCGCCGAGACAACAGGTACCGGGGATCCCTGGGCTGCCTGTCCCAGCATCCGCTTTTGCGGATGGCTCGGGTTTCGGAGGTCTTCAGTCGCTCATCCCAGGCATGGGCGCTGTTCCCCCACCACCACCCCCTCCCAATGGAGCCGCCAACCTCCCAGGCCTAAACCTCCCCGGCCTAGGCGGTACCAACCCCCCCGACTTCTCCAAACTAGCCGCAATGATGGGCTCCCTCCCCCCGCCACCACCCCTCCTCCCCGCCTCTGGTTCCTCAGGCCAGGCATTCCCCCCTCCACCTCCCCTCCCAGGGAACTTCACCCTCCCGCCCGGATTCCAGCTTCCGGATTTCTTGTTGCAACAGCAGCAACAGCAGCAGCAGCAGGGCGGTGGTGCAAACCCTCCACCGCCCCCTCCGCCGACGGTCGCGGGGGGGATCCCGGGGCTTGGTGGCGTGAGCGAGGCGATGGGCGATGCAGATGGAGCGCAGGGAGGAGTCAGGAAGAGAGCGCCACTTCCGAGCCAACAGGAGAGTTTAAAGGAGGCGCAGAGGGGCGGGAGTTTCAGGCCTGTGAGGTAGTTATGGGGGATGGAAGGGTGGAGAGGCATTTTGGTTTTTATTTTTTTTCTTTCAAGGGGGTGATGTGATATCGGATGTTTTTTTCTTCTGGGGATTCTAGGCGCTTTTTTTTTGGGCGGGAGCGAAGAGAGGACGTTTCCGCATGTACTGTACATACACACATACATATATCGGGGAATTCCCTTTCCCCCTGTGGTTTAATCCCCCTAAAGAGGAGGCCATCGTTGCATGTATGTACCGTGCGTTACATACATATACATACATACACCAAGATAGACAGATGATGAGCCAGAAAGAAAAAGAGCGCAAAAACACTAGAGCCGAAGGATAACAATCCACTGCTTTTAGTGTTTGTTTACAAAAAACCTAAAAGTAGAAAGGAGATGGATAGATATATATATATATCTGGTAGATCGATAGACATACCAAGTAGGGAGGAAGAAGGGAGAGAGGGGTAGTAAGTAGGTAGACAGACACACAACTACCATATAGGTTCCTTCCTCCCCACCACCGTCTCTACCCATCGTCAGTCACGGGTGTGTATTTAAGCGCGGAGGGGGCATGTACATGAACGCCAGAAAACAGACGAACGCACAGATTTCCAGGGCCAGGCCTCGTCCAAGCCAGCCAGCCCACCCCCCCCCCCCCCCCCCCCCCCCCGAACCCCCCCCGCGCCCCCGGCCCCCCCCCGGGGGGGGCCCCTTCGCTGGGGCCGG
>JAGHQL010000122.1:0-81474 GCA_020080175.1 Glutinoglossum americanum
CCTCCCCGCCAGGCCCCCCCAACCCACCCCAGCCTCCGAACGATCACCGCACCCCCCCCCCCCCTCCTTTCCATCCGGACCTACAGCGCCGAATGCCTGACGCTCGTCGGCGGCCGCGCTGGGCCGTGGACGCGTTCCCCCGGATGGAGGGGCGGACGTAGCCGCTCCCCATGGCATTCGCTGTAGCCCCCCCGCCCGCCCCGGCATCCGTGGTCGTCGGGTTCGTATGTCGTGCGAAATGCGGTTGCTTGGAAGGTGGACGCCGGAATCCCCCCCCCACAGAGCCGCCTGCGTTCCCCGTGCGGGGTACGGCTCTGGAAGGGAGTCGCCTTTAGGGGTCTTGATTTCCTCGCTGCGGTCCGGCCCATCTTTGCGGTTGGAACTTGTCCGCTTTCCGGTACTATATCATATGGCTTTGCGGTAAAGATGGGTGAATTAGACCCCCCCCCCGCCCCCCAGCGTTGTCCGAAGAGCAGGCGGGCAGAATCGCCCGATTTCCCCGCATGGTAAAAAGCCCGTACATGGCAGATGCACATGCATGCGTAGCTGTACTCTGTATTATAACACGTTAGAACACAAAGCCCGTTGAAAGATCCTCCTCACGCGCGCAAGGTCCAAGATTCATTTTGAGTCATAAACTCATCCATTGATTCTGTCCCATGTGGGGCCAGTGTTTACTATATGGTTCCGGTTGCTGGGTGCTCAACTAAATCGTACAAGAGGGATGGTGTGGTATTCCACCTTGGCAACAAGCAGTAAGCCTTCCCTGCTCAGGAGAAGATATTTTTGCCCACCCACCATAAATTTTGCTTATGTTGGAAAACAATAAAAAGAGATTGCTCCACCTGGATAGGTCCTTTAGAACTAATGAGAAAAAGGAAGATTGCTCTGGAGATAGCCCTACGCTACCCGTATTGTATGCTTTGTAGGAAATATTTCAAAAAAGGAGAGTGTAGGTCGACCCGTGCCTATAGGCATCTCTTTTTTTGCTCTCGGAAATAGCTATCTTCGCATAAACGCCTTGAGCCAACAAAGGGGAAATATCTTTTGCGCCAGATGCGATTAAACAATAGAGTAAGAAATATCTGATCAGAATCCTCGGAACGGATCATCAGCACGGAAAAATTCATCGATATCTTCGGTACGATTGCCATAGTAGTCCGTGCTTCCACTATAATAGCTCTCGCGTTTCCGGTCCCTTCTTAGTCGGTAGGAGCTTGGACCAGGATACCCATCTGGCTCGTCCATATCGAATCTTGATCGCTCGACAAATGCTTCCATACGGACGGTACCTACCGCGTCAAAGAAATTGCTGGGTGTTACTGATGGGCCGCTTACATCCGAGGTTCGACGGCTGAAACTGGTGTTGCCGCTGAGTGGTCCGAAGCCGCTCATCGACCCGTTACCGTAAAAGTCGGACGATGCATTTGTATTTACGCTGAAGTTCGATGATGGCACCGGGTTGTGGGAGAAGCTCCTGAAAGCTCCAGGGGGAGGCATTCTTGATCCTGTGTTGCTCCTTTTCCGCCCATGCGATGAAAATCGAGGGACATTCGGTGGATCCGCGGCGGTCGCAATGGGACCGTCACCAGCGAAACCCATACATCCCTCCGGGATGCTTTCCTGTTGTGATGCATATGAACCACCATAAGACGAGTTGGTGGCGCTCGCCAATGGTCTCCCTTTAGACTTGGCCACCCGAATAGAATCCCTGATCGGGCGATGAAGTCTAGCTTGTTGTGGTCTTGGTGGCTCGTATTCCTGTGAAGGGATAGGTGGTAGCGAGACGAGCTCGTTCGCCCCTTGAGAGGAATGACTCAAGAACGACAGCGCCGTAAGCCAGAGGAAATGCCGCTCCTTTGTTGTGGCCGTGAATTTGAGAGCCCGAGCTGGAGTTAGGATGAGGATCGACCGGTTGAATAAGGGTTGCGACCCGGAGTTCTTGGGCATCGGTGTGTCGTCCTTAACGTCGAGCACCGATTGGATCGCCACTGATAAGATAAGTTAGCCTGCTCCGGATAACTAATGGCCTATCATTCTCGGGACTTACGTTTTCGACCAGTCTTCCCAAGTAAGGCTGTCCCGTTTGTTGGTTGCCGACTGCTCCACATTACGCAGCGCTCATAGGGCGCAAGCCAGACCCAACGTTTGTGACGTATTCCATTACTGCTGATGTTGGCAGAGACATCGTCACCCATCCTTCCAGCCTCCCAGCCCGTTTGTGGGGACTCGGGCACACCGAAAGATTTCCGTCTGCGGACGTACTTCCACATCCATTCTCCGACCATGGTCTGGGCAATTGCATCCACCACACTTACCTGCTGAATGGAGCTACCGACGGATGCACCGCCGGTGTTCGAGGTATTTGTTGATGGGTGGTGGCGGTGGTGGACGCTATGGCCGTAACGGTGTCTCTCTTGCATGTAGCGAGGAGCTGTGATATCGTCTCTGGGCATGGGAGGCAGCTGTGGACTATCGGGGGCGGCAGATGATGTCGACAAAGGCGGAGGGGACCCGCTGCGCCTACGTCCGCTCCTGGGAAGTGCTGCCGCGGACCGCACTTTCCGAAGGCTGTTCCTCTTAACCATTTGTCTTCCATCATCTCGTCTCCGGTGAGACGAGTAAGTTGAACTCTGTGGAGTTGGGCTTCGCGTCCCGTCACTCACACTAAATGGCTTGTTTCTTGAACTTGCCCTCGTTGGAACTGGGAATGGTGGTCCAAGCTCTCTGAATACGGGGGCGTTTTCAAGTCCAACGCTCCTTACCTGTTGCGTATGCGCAGCGGTACCACTTGAGATCATAGCCGACTTTCGGATATTAGGCTGCTTCGTATTGAGAGTTAATGGCTTGTCGAGACGTCTGAACCCAGCTTTATGACCTCGTTCTGGTGACTTTCGGCGGCCGAGTATTGGCTGTGCATTGGATATGGTAGAGCTGACGTTCGGAACCGTCCCTGACTGCTTCTTTGTTCCGACAGGTAATTCTGGGTCACTTTCTTCGTTAGGCTCAGTGTCCTCTGGGACAGACTTGGGCGGCCTTGAGACGAGCTTGCCATGTTTCTTAGAGTTTGTGCGGGGCTTGGGTGCGGAAAGTGCAGTCCGATAGTCGCTATCGCTCAGATCAGGTTCGCCGAACTCATCAGCGTCATCCGAGCTCGGAACCTCAAACCCAGCGAATAAGCTACTTGATCGGAAGGGGCGTCTGATTCCTGTAGCCCTGTCATCACCGAGAGGCCCATTGTCATTGTTACCAGGGTAAGCGTCCTGCGTCTCACCGTGGGATGTTGGAGACGGTAAAGGCGGTGATGATGGAGGATCAGGCGACTGTCGATTGACTAAACCGCGTCGTAGATTCTTCGGCGGGGGGACTGGGGCAGATCTTGGGTCTTCACCGGGTTCTGGTGTTGGGGGATGCGAGGAGATAGCAGAAGGTAGTAGATGTGCGGGTAGCTGCACAGGTCTGTTGTCGATTCTAATTTCCTCTGTCTGCATGGAAATGGACCGTAATTTGATCATTGACTTCATAGAAACCTGGCATGAAGCATTTTTGGTGTTAGGCGGTAGCATACACAATCCGGGCGTTGTTGGGGCGGATGTAGGTGGGTGAATTGTTATAGATGGGACGGGAATGGGGATTGGTGGTGGGGGAGGCGCTCGCTTTGATTTAGGTTGCTCTACCGCGTCCGTTTGTGTCCCGATAGAGGTCATAGATATTTCCGGCGATGGAGTGGAGGGGGGCGACCGGGTTGGTGATTTTGGCGTTCTTGGGGGGCTCAGCGGGCCGTCAAGTGTCTGAGAGGAGTTTGACACCATGGAAGATGGAATAATGATAGCAGGGATCTGACAGTTCGGAGGAATAGCGGTATTTATCGATACACGCTTCCGCCGTTGATTTGCCTCGTGGTCCGATTCTCGTGTGGGGGTAGCAGCTCTCCCCTCAGGTTTATCCACTTTTTGCGAGTCTAGTCCGGGAGCTTGCAATTGTGGCGATGGCGGTGGGGAATATTGGACACCTGTGTCAACATAGTCGACCTTGATAGCAGTAATCTGTCCATTTGCAGAGGGTGGACGAGGAAAAACCTCTGTCAGCGAAGGTTCAGCGGCTGCTTCAAGTGCTGCCAGAGCCTCTCCGTTCACAGCCGGGAGCTCCATAGTTGGCGTGATGTGGTCCTCGGGCTTTGGGGGTTCATGCCTGATAGCGCTAGTTCGGGCGTCGTGAGGCGGGGCACCATCTCTCTCGTCCCCAGATCCATTCGGTTGCTCTTCTTCTGTCTCGTCAAAGTCCAACTCGTCTGCCAAACTTAGACCATTGAATTTTGCCCCTCCATAACCATTTGGTCCGCTGAGCATCGAAAGCCTCACACCATCGTCACTATACATTGAGCTTGCCGGCCTTCTCCTACGGGCGCTTGTCGACCGAATGCTAGCCGTGTCACTTCCATGGCCCGTACCATTCTCTTTAGCCTCATCCTCCGTTTCGCTGTCCAAATGGGTCACATTATTGACGTCCGGCTGAGAAGCAGCTTGATGTGCAGCTACTTCGTCTAAGATGGCCTTTAGCCTCCCTTCCACCACGTGTACCTTTCGTTCCAGATTACGTTTTTCGTTGTCCCAGTTATCCTTGTCTCTCTGCCAAAGAGTCTGAAAACGATCTGCATCTTCCTCTTGGATACGTATTTTCTTTTGAGAAATTTCTAGACGTCTCTTTATCTCCGTAGTATTCTCGACGGCTTCGTCACGTTCCTTTGCCAGCTCTCCAAGAGCCGACGATGTCCCACCCTCTAGTAACTGTAGCTGACGACGTAATGAACGGGTTTCCTTGGAATTACCAGACAGGGTCTCGTTGAGTTTTTCCAGTTCATCCCGCGTGCCGTGAAGGTTGTTTTCTAGGCCTTCAATCACGCTGTTCTTCGAGTCCAAGTCTCTCCGCAGGGACAGAATCTCGGACACTAAATTGGCGTGAAGAGTAGGCGTAAACCGCCGAGGGTCAAGAATCGATATGTTCTCATCGTTTGCTGGATCCGGGTTGGTCGTCGGGGAGTACCGGCCGTTCGAACCCGCTGGAGGCATCGGCGGTGGAGGAGATTGTGATGGGCCCGGTGAAGAGGCACTTTGCCGAGAGGAGCGCCGGGAAGCCGACCTTGATGGGGCCCTGTACGGCGTATCTGTTGGTGCAGGCAATGCATGGTCCGAAAAAGCATACTCGCCATAGTCTGGAAACGCCATAGCTGCCATCCGTGAAATTATGCAGCGAGATGCTCCGCTATCTACACAACCATGACGAGGAAGGTCAATTAGGGGCGTAGACCTTAATATCTAAACAGAACGTTGAATCGCAAGAGAGGTACGTCGGATAGGTCGTGCTATCGTACTGAGACTGATCCTTGCTAAGACTGCTCTTTCAAGGATCTTGAGAATAGACTGAGACAAATACGCTGGTCTGTGTGGAGATTCTAAGAGCCTCTTCCCAATTTAAAGAGAGTCAGTGCAATCCGATATGATAAAAAAATAAGGTTATTTTCGCAATCATGGGTGGTGCACAGACCGGCAATGGTAGTTAATGCCACGTTCGTAACGGCTTGGAAATTGGAGAAGGCTTAAAAAATGATAGATAACTAAGGCACAATCGTAAAGTATTGACTGCAGAACTTGTTAGCAAATGCTTCTCGCGTCGGGTTCAAGTCCAACAAGGCGACAATAGTGTACCTTATATAAAAGGAAGCTTTAATCCGAAGAAAAACAACCCCAATGTTTACCTTGGAAAAGACGGTCTATACATTCCATCTATTGGGTGGTATTAGAAGAGTCCCCAAGAATTCGTTTCATCAGACTCGAGCGTGAAGGAACTCTATTCCCATCGCGTCCCAGTAGGCGCGGCGAGGTTTGGGGTTTCAACGAGCGAACAAGCGCTTGTCACAGGTCAACTCTGAACCCAACAACCATTCGCTGAGGGTGACTGGCGTCTTTACTCCAACGAACGACGGCAATTGCTTAGTTATTGACAGCTGGCCTGGCTCCTCTGTATCGTTAGCCCCTAGGTTTGCAAGTGTACCCCGTAGGAGACCTAGATGGAGGACCGGCGTATGGGTGAGCAGTCCACAAGACAGGATAGCATTCGAGATGGATGTCTACTCACAGGAGCTGTACACGCCTATCCCGGATTAAACCGCTGTAATCCTTCAAGGCTGAACCCACAAAGCAGGGTACTCCTGAGATAGAAGTACGGCCCGTGACTGAATCGCTTGCTTGCACGCTTATCCGTGGGCCCTTTCGCGAATCGTTCCCAATTGCCCACAGTGAAGGAGCAAGTGAATAGAGACGGGGTGAAGGAGAGAACGAGATCGCTCTCCGGAGGACTTGTCCCACGATCTCGAAATTGACCAGGTCGCCCGAGCCTTACTCCTTGGAGCAGCGGCCGAGAGAACGCGACTACTCCGTAGGCTGCTCGACCCTGGAAAGCAACGGGCGAATGGGACAGGCCGAGCATTTGACACAGCGGCCCGGGGAATGGGGTGAATCTAAAAAAGGTTGTCTTGCACTCATTTGACACGAGTGAGAGCAGCGGGGAGGCCCGTGCCTCTCATCCAATTCTTCCAGTTCGTAGTCTACGTTGTACGGAGTGCTTCACTTTACTCGTTCTGAGGTCTCACTTCGCTCGTCTCCGATTGGTCCTTCGCTGAGCCCGTCACTGCAGATAGATTTCAGGACCACTAGTTGGCTCATCACTGCAAGCGTCGCAAGCTTGGCTCAGCAGCCATGATCACAGAACACACAGCGTCGACGATCCGTTGCACAGGGCTGCACCGTTATGGTCTCACAAGTTGCAGCACCTGCTTAAATGAGCGAAGTCCATACGTGATGGAAGAGACGAACATGCTTTGGTTCAATCACAGATAGTCGGGAAGCACGCTCCCGAAAAGCCTAATCATCCAAAAACCACCAGAATTTTTGTGTGTGGGGCTTGCAGTATGCCGAGTGGAACCTGCAGCGAGCCGTCGTCCAGGCAGTTGTCACAATTGGAACGAACCATCGGCTCCAACATCGAACACGAGAAAACCGTCACAAAAAGTACATAGTAGGCAGTAGATGTGTGGATGGTTCAATTTGACAAAAACGTCCCGTTTACCCTGCTACTTGTCCTTGCCTGGTGTCTCCCTTCCCCATAGCATTATCAAGCCCCTCTGATTTGGTGAACCCTGACAGACGTTTAATCTCCGTCAACCAGACTCAACCCAACAGCGAAAGGCATAAGCGAGCTGTCAATATAGGGTATATTTGTTGCTTTTATGCTATCCTGATCCTTGATCCGTGGGGGCCGCTGTTTGCGGGTGCTGACGATTTCAGATCGACTTGCATCCGAGTATCTTCGGCGAAAGGGCTCCATTTCTCTGTATCTCCTTGCACGAATTATGGCGGCTCAGCAGTGGTCGGGGGCGAGGTGGTTTAAGTGGTGTATTTCTATAGAGTTTCGGTTGGAATTCTCCGCAGGGAACAAATTTATTAAAAATGATTTTCATCCCGTCTTTTTGGTTTTTCGATTCTGTTAAGGGGGAGGCAATACATTTCCGCAATCTCCTATCGTTCCCTGCGATTCACGGCCCGAGGAAAAAGGATTCCGCCGCCAGGAGTTCGAGAAGGAGGCTATCCCCTCGAGAATTCCGTTGGAAATTAGTAGAATACATGACTTGCGTTGATTGTTTTATCTGTAACAAATGTCTTCCGCCACCAGCCATCATGATCGGTGCTAAGATCTAAAAAGAACAGATCCAGGCGTAAATTTATAATACTCCTGCTATCCAGGGTTTCTGCCATAAAACTTGAGGTAAGGTCTATCACGGCCTTTCTTTTTCTTGGACGGAGGAGATAGGGATTTTGCGTGACACAATATTAGAAGCGCATAAAAGCAGCGGCAGAACTGATGCTCAAGTTATTTCGACTCGAACGTACGCAGCCTCCTATGTCATCGTTTGGTGTGGAAAAGCAAACCGAAAAAAGCATGTAGGAACGAGCTGCCTTCCCGCCTACGCTTGCGCCAAAGACTTCCCGATCATCTACCATGTACCGCCCGGGAAACGTAACGGCGTGACGACTGTATCTCCAAGAGCGTGCAGAAAGAAGAATATGAGGTGAAATGGAAAATTCCTGACGGACGGGAGTTAAATACCGGAACCCCAATCACGTACAACAGCATGGGGATGTGATTGGTCATTATGTCATTGCGTACACGCCGTACCCTCATAGTATAATGCATCTTGGTCGACGTGGTCCCTTTTCCCTTCCGCCATAGTGTCTGGTCTGGTCCCCACCCCGACCTCCATCACCAGCCCCGCCTCCTCCAAGATTCGTCCCTCTTCGACTCGTCTCACGGTTCATAGTCTGCCGCTGCCTCCGCAGCAACCGTACAACATCGTAAAAAGCCTTTTCAACATTAATGCAGTTCTTAGCCGACGCCTCCACAAAATCGCAGCCCAACTCCCTGGCCAGTGCATGGCCTTCTTGTGTCGACACTTCTCGTTCTGTTACTCTGTCACTCTTGTTCCCAACCAGCATCACTGGTATCTGCATGTTTGCTCCCGACGACAGGGATGAGGGCGAGCTCATCGGTGATCCCCCATAACCCATTCCCGGCGTTGAGGTACCAGTGCCCGAAAACTCCTTGACCCGCTGTATCTGTTGATGGAACTTCTGAATCCGCGTAAACGAAGACCTTGACGATATGCTGTAGACCAAGACGAAGCCTTCTCCGTCCCTTATCCATTGGTCCCGTAACGCTGTGTACTCCTCCTGCCCCGCCGTGTCCAGGACCTCCAACATGCACGATTGTCCGTCTATCACGACTTGCTTGCGGTACGAATCTTCGATCGTAGGATCATAAGTCTCGACGAAGTGATTCAGACATAGCTATTGTCCCTAGGCGTGAGCTCGGTGACACAAAGTCCAATTTCCCGGCTTTGGATAACAAACCTGGATGGTCAGGGCTGTCTTCCCAACGCCTCCGTCTCCAAGTACCACCAGCTTATATAGCATCATCTTACCCGCCATCCCGCAGAGGTGTGGAGAGAGGTGCGAGTGGACCTAGTGTCCAGTATTCCTTGGTGCGAACTAAAATACCGAATGTTCGGATAGGCACAATTCTAGACTTGGAGGATTGGGAATAGAACGCGGGGGGCCAGTTTAGATCGTCGCCGTTCTGGTATCGAGAGAAAAGCTCCTTTTTGAATGTAGGGAGACAAGTATATATTGCCCTTTCGTGGATACCCGGAATTTGAACTCCTGAGTTTTGAAAGAACTGGGATGCACAAACTCGAAACTTGGATATTTGCCGGGTACCGGATCGAAGAACGACCTAAAACTCGGATCCACGATTTAAGAGAATCAAATATACCAGCCGAAATCCTCGGGCGTCGGGAGAAGATATCTAGCCTCTCTCACATCAATTGATGACTTGGTGGCCGACGTATGGGCAAGGCTGTTATTGGTGACAAGTATGCTCGTGGCACAAGCAGCTTTTCGGCCTACGCAAACCCCTTGGAGATCTTGGCCGTTGTGCGGCGGTTCCGGCAAGCCGTACTTTGTCGGCACAACAGATTTTTCTTCTTTTCCCTCTTGACCTTTCTTCAAGACCTTTGTGATAAACCCCTCTTGTTTTGTACGACGGACGAAGCCAAGGAGAACCGCGTTGCGGACCGTCGGCAGAAACGCGACACGCGAGGGTCTAATTTCGTTCGGATGCCGAGATGGAGGGAGGGCTGGAGAAAGAAATATTAGGTATTAGGATGAAGAAAGCAGTGTTTGAGAGGTAGCGAAAAGATCTTTCGAGTCTGTGCGATCTGCAACTCGGGCCGTCTGCGTGAGTCTGCCTCGTCAAAAGGCTCAGCGAGCTTGGAGAGGGTACAACAAGGTGAGGGCGGCGATCACACGTGGCTGGCACGTGGAGACGACAGCTAATTAAACTACGCACAAGTAGCAGGCAATAGGAGCGTATACTTGGGTACTTATGCTTCCGGCGATGGAGAAGTCAGGATGCCAGCCAGGTATCTTAAAGCTACGTGAGCTTCCAAGGCCAAGCGAAAGGGTTCATTCGCTGGTGCCTGCAGCCAGTCCAACGGATTTTGTTAGTAAAATATAGGACGAATCAAAAAGGCTACGGTTCAGCACATGTCGAAAGTCTGGTCTCCAATCATGCGATAATCCCTGATCTAAGCTTCTTTTTCGATGCTCAGGACGGGTCCGCAGAAGAAACTTTAGGCCGAGTCGACGTGCACAAGGAAAGCCGTCAGTTTATGAAAGGCCCCCAGAAAGCCCAGAAAGGTTACCGGCGGAAAGGAGTGGCCTAGCGTCAAACCTTCTCACATCGTGGGTTAGAGCCCTTGAGGGACTCCTGCTTTATACTGCCGGTATGCACTGTATTTGTGTTTGCCGACGCCCAGGGTAAATATGCTCGGGTACCGCAGCGTTGTGCCCTGCACTGCTAGGGAGTTTATTCTGTATGTGAGTTGTATGTGAGTGAAGGGATAAGGGTCGTCAGGACAGCAACGATCCCCCCACGCGAGGAGCCAGAAACAACACAACTCAACCAAGACGCAGCCAAATTCTTGGAGAAATGCGCGGGTAGACCAGAAATAGTTCAGGCAGTACGCCCAAGAATTTTCAGAATTGCTTGATGTATGCAGCATGCTTGAGCGTTATGTCGAGGCCGATTCGGCGATTACCGACGGACTAACAAACCTTTCCCTGGTACATCCTGCGTACATACTGTATGTGCAGCAAAACTCGGTCTTACTTGACCAGGACGCGGTCGTCGCAGATAAAAAAAAACTGAGAGGGGCGAGGATCGAACTCGCGCGGGGTTACCCCCATGAGGAGGAAGAGTCAATCGATCTTGAGCCACACGCCATAACCACTCGGCCACCCTCCCATTTGGACTGATTCGTCGCTTAATCGTCAATTTAAACCTCGCTCGACAATGCTGAAATATCCCTAAAACTAATACTCTCGCAGCGGAAATTGGCAGTTTTGAGATGTTGATTTGCGCACCTACTAGAAGATGGAGACATAAATTCTTGATATATCTTTTTTGCTAAATACATAAAGGCCTAGCGTGCCGAACTATCATAAAACACATCGCTGTTGAGATCTATGGGTGCGAATATTGAAGACTCCAATGGATGTAATGTATCGGCACCTACGACATAATATTACACCCCCTACTCTTCCCACGGCAATTGAAACGTCTCAACCCACTCTTCGATCTCCCTCCTGAGCTCTAGGATCTCACGAATAGATTCACCTTCACCGACATACTCTAAGAATGCCTTGACGCTGCTAGGAGCCTTCCGGCCTTTGGCCTCCGCGTCCTCCCTTGCTGCTTTGTCTAGCTCCTGTGTAATGGTCACCGCGCGGTCAACTACCTCTGCCACACGCACAAAGTCTTCGGTGTTGAAGCCTCTCGAGGTCATCGCCGGAGTGCCCATACGTAAACCCCCAGGTTTCATAGCAGATTTATCGCCAGGCACAGTGTTCTTGTTGCTAGCAACGCCGACAAGTTCCAAGATTCGCTCAACTCGCGCCCCATCAACACCGCGAGTTTTCAAGTTCACGAGTACAAGGTGATTGTCTGTGCCACCCGACACAACATTGTATCCTAGTCCGCCCTGGGCTTTGGAGTTACCTAGCCGAGCTGCAAGTGCTTTAGCGTTTGCGAGCACCATCTTCTGGTACTCCTTAAATTCGCTGGTCTGTGCCTGTAGAAGAGCGACAGCTAAAGCGGTGATGGTGTGGTTGTGTGGCCCGCCTTGGTGACCAGGGAAGACGGACGCATTGATTGGTTCCTCGAGATTATAGAGCTCTTGTTTCTGGGTCTTAGGGTCAATGCGTCGGACACCGCGGCGAAAGAAGATCATAGCACCGCGAGGACCACGAAGAGATTTGTGGGTCGTGGTAGTAACAATGTCACTATAAGGGAATGGAGAGGGTACGACGCCCGCCGCAACTAGCCCAGAAATGTGCGCCATATCACTCAGGAGGTAGGCGCCTGACTTATCTGAGATGCTGCGCATGCGGTCATACTCTATGAGCCTGCTATAGGCCGACGTGCCGGCAACTATGACCTTAGGCCGGAAGAGCAGGGCAAGACTCTCAAGGCCATTGTAGTCGATGAAGCCAGTAGAAGGATTAAGGTGGTAGGGTAGAGTTTCGAAGTATTTAGAGATCATGGATATTTTCTTTGTGGGGGTTTGGTAGCCGTGAGAGAGGTGGCCACCGTGAGGGAGGTCAAGTCCCATGATGCGATCATGACTAGCGCAGACGGCAGAGTATGCATATAGATTTGCGGGAGATCCGGAGAGAGCTATATATTCGACATGTCAGGCTACCCTTCATTTAAATTGAGCTCATAGCTTAAGTAGTTTGCAAATGGAGACAAACGCTGAACGTTAACCCCCCATTCCTCTCCTTTTAGGCCGAATGTATCTAAGGCCCGCTTTTGACACAGCCTTTCTGCTTCGTCTATGAATTGATTCCCCCCGTAGTATCGTGCTCCGGGGTAGCCTTCAGAATACTTGTCTAGACAAATCAGTACCCGGGCGCCCACAATCGCTGAGACGATTGCCGCGGAGAGCGAGAAGGCATACTTTGCATAACACTACCGAGGGCATCAAGGACTGCCTGTGAAGTAAAGTTTTCAGACGGAATGAGATTGATGAAATGTTTCTGCCTTTTTTTCTCCTAGGGAATTAATTAGCACGACCCAGATCTGACCTTATTAGATCGCTAGGATAGAGTAGGAATTTGTCTCCACATACCTTTAGCAAAATCTCAAACACCGTTGGATCCGCTTCTTCAAGGTGCGCAGAGAGCAGCTGGGGGTGTAGTAAGTACTTGCAGCCCCATCACAACAGGAGAGGTAGATGTCAAGCCCATACTCTCTGCTGTTTATCAGTAGCTACCGAGGCCAGTCCGCGCCACCGTATCATTCGCCGTTTCGATTCATTAGCACATCTGAAAAGGCCAACGCTCGAAACCGCTTGAATGCGTGTCGACGGCAAACCAAAACAGGAGCAGAGAGACATTATAACTAGCCGTTCTAGGAGGTGACAAAGGAGTGTGAACTCCCACAGCTCTTGTGGATCAATTGATTCGCATTCCTCTTGGTTATGCGCGAATCTAAATATTCTTAGAATCTGGCGTTTTTGTGGAGGAATCGGAACCTGGGATGCTGCCCCACATCGGCATAGCGGCTATTGGGTGCCAAGAATTTCGGGTTCATACTGACATCCAACGTCGTCTTACTTTTATTTCTTCACACAACTAAATCCAAAATGACGAGATAGCCTTTACGGCAGTTTGCAGCCCTCGCTCTACTAGCTCTAGAGCTGAGACAAGCGGGCGATGCTGAGATGTTCCGGGCTCTCAACACCACCTTTACAAGGGGCATTTTGAGACTGACTGATTGGACCATGAGTTGTGTCTTCCATACCTCACCATTTATCATTGAGATGAGAAAACGTAGCTGATCCATTATATGGGCATGAGGTGAGGCCTCTCTGTAATTAGAATTTTATTATCTCGTGTAACGACCTTTTACCAGAACCCATCATTATCGTCGTTTTTCTCTAGTTTAAATTTACCAAAGGCTCTTCAGCCGCTTGATTCAACATATTGGATACCATAAGAAGCATCACTTACCCGAAGACTAAGAATTCCCGGGGAATCGGCGATTCTCCAAAGGCACAAAGTACAACTGCAGCCTACAGGACTCGGGGTCATTCATTCCAGATTGTGGTCCCTTCGGCGTCGGCACCATGCCAACAGTGGAGCGTGGCCATGAGGTACCAGAAGAGTCGGGTTTTTGGACCTTGCCCCTTGCTATTGCTTCTGCGATGGCTAGCTTGCGCGGAAATACTTTGATGAGAGATAGCGCGGCTCCTGCCTGGTGAATTCTATTATAAGATATCATTCAATACTGTTGTTAGGATGTGGGGACGCAGGAAGCCCCGTTGTTTACTCGAAATCTCTTTAGCCCCCTTTCTTGTTGGTGTACCAACTCTATCTCCTGGCAACCCCGCGTGGAATAACAAAATCCCAAATCCTCACCATGACATAAAATCTTCTACCTTCTTGTGACTCGCCAATTTCTTTGCATCCACCAACCCCTAGCACATTTTCTACCTCGCATCCCTCAGCCTCCCAGTATCAAGCTCCTGCATGGACTTGCATGTGCGAGTGGATCAGTGTTTTCTTCGCAGTATAAGTTGTTACAACTTTATCATCTCGCCCAACGCTAGGATTCTGGTCCGGGCAGCTCACTCGCCTGTTGCTTGTTGACAGCCCACCACAAAGTCTGGGTCCGGGTTCTATTGGTAAGAGTAGTATCCGCCACCGTGAATTCCGTTCAACAGCACTTGGAGAAGACCCATAGTCCGTAGGTTCGTAGTTTCGTGGCTCGCTCACAACTTGCTTTTGCAGATCTGTTTCTTCTGGTGGGATTTCTTATTGAGCGCCATCAGCTAGTAGCCAACGCTGTTTCGAACCGGCATACCACAGCAGAGTCCTTGGATGAGAACTGCGACACTAGACGATCACGCCATCGAGCTCCTTTTCTTTTAATTCATAGGTGCTCTAACGTCTGCGCTTGTGTCACTCTTCTTATTTGCTACAAAATTTCAGGTAAGCGGTTATTAAACTCAACGCAGTAAGTAAGGAGCTCACAGTACTACGCAGAATTCTTGGGTTTGATCCTGTTACGGCCAAAAATCTTTCTAGTCAAGTTTTGTCAGGTTTTTGGCCCACCAGCTGCCTTATTCGCTCCATTAGCATTTGTATCAGCTTCGTTCTTTCTCACCGTGTTGAAGCTTGTGAGTACTCTACATATCTGATTGGATGTTAAGGGACTCATTTTCGCACAGCATTGCTTCATCTACCATGGCGCTTGGGTCTATGGCAGACAAGCCTAATGGAAGTAACGGTACCCAGCCCAATTCCCCGACTGGAAGACCTACCCGTCAACGGCAAAGGGTCATTAGGTCTGGCTTTGTCGATACAGTCGAATCGCTAAACCAAATTGTGGAACTTGACGATTCCGATTCGGAGGTAGATGACCCAACTATTAGTGGCGGCGGAAGGAGGAAGCCTACGAAATCACGCAAGGCATTACTCAAGCGTACTCCTACTAAACCGCCGCCGCTAGAGCCGATACTCGCGGCCCTGGGTATCGCGGACCAGCCGATCTCTAAAAAGACCCCACCGAAACCGGTCGCCACAATAGTATCTTACGCCAGCGGAATTGTCCCTGTTACGGTCAATTGTGCTTCAGTAAAACTTGCCATCAATGTCCCGGCAGGCCAGAAGTTCCCGATCCTACTTGACTTCAATTTGCACAAACTGAAATATCATATAGAGAAAGGCAAAGTCTACAGACTCAAGACGGCCGATCAATGGGTAATCTTGAACGCTGAGTTTGGCAGCGGCATGAGACAAGAACACCTACTCAATGTCGAAGCCCTTCTAGACGTTGCTGGTATTCGCACAGAAGTCTCTAAAGATGGCTCGATTGTCGTGGATGTAGATTATCTGAACAATATCGCAAGCCTAAACAAGGATTTTCGACTCGTCAACCCAGAAGTAGTCATCCGCACCCAGGAGAGAGCGGTAAATACCCCCAAAGGGTTTCTGGACCTCCCTCCGGAGATAAGAAATATGGTATACTCACTTCTATTCGTATCCGAAAATCGCCGAGTCAACTTTTGTGGGGTAGGAGAGTCCGAGACTATTGGTGATCGGACTGTATTAGTCCGACTTTCTAGTGCCTTCCTGGCGACATGCCGGCAGGTCAATATGGAAGGAGGCGCAGTCCTCTATGGCACAAACAAGTTTGTTTTCGAGAGAAGTTTCAGTCTCCGTGGTAGATGGTTCGAAGCCAGATGGAAGCAGGTGGGATACGAGGATGTTGCACGTTTCTTCCTTACTATAGGAACGTACAACTTGTCGAACTTGCGGAGCGTAGTTTTCTACTTGGAGGACGGCAACCTTGACCATGCAAATGAATGGACACTCAATGACCGGAGGTTCATCTACGATCAGAACCTCCTTCAATGCTTTCAGATACTCGGCACACGGTGCAAAAGTCTAGAAGCTCTAGAAATCCACCTGAACCCCAGGCGTAAGATCTGTAACAAGGACGTTATGTTCCTAGAGTCACTCAAGTGCATCCGGGACCTCAAGTGCCTTTTGTTCAAAGATAGGCATCCGCACGCCGTCCTCCGGCCATTCCCATACAAGATGGATGATAGCGTTTACATGGAATGCCAACGCGCCATGCTGTGTGCTAGGGCTCAGTTGGAAACAGATGGCCTCGTTACTGATGAGCGCGAGAGGGATAAGCTGAGGTCTCGGGCACGGTATGAAGATGCTATCTATGAGCAGCTGTTTGGTCCGAAGAGTTGGATGGATTATAAGTACCACTAATGTGGAATAACAAACGGCAGCACTCCTTCCACCTCTTTCTACTCTCTCGGAAGCCTTCCTTATGTATACGAGGGCGGTTGGTTGTAGTTACACGCTACGCCACATCCTATAGCTACCAAAAACAAGCAAAAATCTTCTAACTACAATAACAGCCTCATGGCAACCTCTCTTGTACCATAACCTTTGCATTTCCATCACTACAGGTCTAATATCTAGCTAGCTCTAGGGCCTAACCATAGCACGTACTATGAAGGGTGGCCTTAAATACGGTCGGAACCATGAAGACACGATGGGTTCTAGATTAATTGGATTCCACTTTGTTTTAGGGGAGGCTAAGGGGTGGAGGGTCGCCTGATGCGGAAGTGGGCTTTGGTCTAGTGACTTATTCGCATATTAACCCTAATATTCTAATTTTTTCCGCCCTCAAGTTTCGCAGTTCAGATCAACTCCTAGAGTTAGTTTCCGAACGATCGCAAGAAACTGCTCACACGGATAGGGATCGGGAGGCCCTATTGCGAAAGAGTAGGGAGCTAGGATATCTATCTATAATTGCTTTGAATTTTGGTGTTCTTGTATCTAGCTAAAAGACCCAGCAATTGGAGGCTTCACATAAACTCTTGATACCCTGACCATAACATACCTGAGCAACTGAGATGGGTCGGTCTGGGGACCAAATAGTCGCTTGGCAAGAGACGTGATTTGGCCTTCTCTCACACGTGGCGGAAAAAATAGACGTAAGCAAACCTTTTCATCTCTTCAAAATCAGCTGCTTCGACAACCTTCTCATCGTTGAAGAGGACCCAAGAGTCGCCATGCTCGCTACCGATATTCTTGCGAATGAAGGCCACGTAGTGTCTACAGAAGTATTAGCAACTCGAGCCCCGATCCCTTTAAAGGTTCTGTAACAGCCTACCCGGCATGAATTGAAGCCCCTTTGTGACAGACGATCGAATGCAGCTGGAAATAAGCAGGGACAGTCTCAGAGCCGGGAAGACGCTTCTCCTCCGATTCGTCATCTCCGACACCTCCTTGATCATCAGGATGGTTAAAAAGCCACTCCACAGCCCTCTCCACGTCTCCTCCGGTCTCTCCCAGAGCCTTTCGAGCCTGGGACGGTCCGAAACCCATCGCTCCTAACATCTCGATTTTTCCAGGATCTATATTAGCCGCCCTGCTGTTGCTGCTGTCACCAAGGTTAACTGGAGCATCTATGTCGGGGTCTTCCATGTGAGCGAATAGCCAATTCGTAGCCGCTTCAACATCGTTATTACCCGTAGCATGAAGTGCCTTTTCAGAGCGCACACGAGGGAATCCTATACTCTCTAGCTGATTGATCGCGGTTTCGTTGGGGACAAAGCTTGGCTTGCTGCTTGTATCTGCGCTTTCCGGGAAGAGCTCTTCGTCGGGTTGGGGTCCAGGGGATTTGTATTGGTCTAGAGCAAAAGGTTCATCCCCTATAACCACAGGTATGTCCAATTTTGTCGGGACCCAGTTAACTAGTTTGAAACGGCGGGCATTAACAGCAAGAATTCCAGGGAAAGTTTTGAATAGCGATCGCTTCGAGAAGCCGCCTTTACTTCCACACGATGAGCACTCGAGCTCAACGATTTCCTCACTAGTGAAAATATCGAGGCATTCCTTGAACGTCACAGGTTCGAACTCGTCACCAGTCGATTCCTTTCTATCTTCGTCTCCCGTTTCGTGAGAACTAGCTTGGTGTGATTTCTTCCGAGCAGGTACGGGAACAGGGATAACCTCCTGCTCGTCGCTCTTGTATCTGACCCTCTTACAGCTTAAACACTGTAGGCGTTGTTCTAAAATAAATTTAAAGGCCCTCACTGGATCACTTAGGGGTGCCGGGTGCTTTGAACGCGTGATAAGTTTGAGGAGGTGAAGCAGAAGATCAAAAGCATCTTGCTGCTGCATTGAAGCAAAATCTGCATGGCCCCTTCCGACTAACGCCTTGAGCATAGATGGCGCAAGCCCCCTTTGATATGGGACATCCGAAGTGTGTTCGGGAAGTCTCACATCAGAATCTGGCTGAGAGTAACGTCCCGAAAGTAGGCCATCAGCGATTTTCCGAAGCTGTGTTTCAAGATCCTCGGCAGGTTGTTGGGAAATAGGCAGAGTGCTGGACGGGCGGTAGTACCGTTCTTGGAACACCGGTAGAGCAAATAGACACTGGAGGATACTAGCCAAGTAGCAGCTATTTCCCAGATTCTTCAAACCAGTAAGTCCCTTTCCAAATAGTGGTTTCAACTCCTTCCCGTCCGCAGTTGTCATAGAGAACTCCCAGCGCAGGTTCTGCTCTATCTGCATCTCAGTGAGGCTCTTTTCTGTCTTCTTCCTCTCCATAATATTAATCCCCCAATGGGCCAGATGAGCTGCAAGCTCAGGATCAGTCCGTTCTTCGTCACAGGAGTAGCAGTAAATATCCGCAGTGCCCTCTGGTGTGATGGAACCAAGTTTGACGGCAATAGGATGTCGTGTTGCATTTGAATGAGCAAGCCCATGAGAATTACCCTCCACGGCCCCAAATTGCGAACGACCACAACCAAGATTTCCGCAATGAAGGCATAGCCATAGATTACTTTTGAGATCGCACATTGAGCAGTGGCCAAGATCTATTAACCCCACAGTCGTCAACCGCCTTGCACCGGAACCTAGAGACAAAAATATGCGTGGAAACGTACCCTGTGATTCGATCTGTCTAGCCGCCTCTCCCTCTAAATATAATGTGTGCTCACACGGAGTCAACTCTAGTTCCCAGGCTTTCACCTCTTCCTGGCGTGCGAATGTCAGAGCATTCATCGCCCCTTCGATGACAGAAGATAGCTGCGGCATGAGGCGTCAGCGCTGAAACTTGGGCTCTTGGTTACTTGCGTCGCAGCCCACCTTTCCAGAACTCTTATCTACATCTTCTAATTGGCATTCATAGCATCTCAATTGCGTGACAGTATCATATCGATCCGCTTCTGTCTCTGCAGCGATCGCGAGCTTTGAGATCTTCTGGGGTGGTTCATCGCGCTGAATTGGGGCGAAACATGTCAGTCTATTCGACGGGTAAAGGTCGACTATCTAACAAAAATGTACAGTAGCGAACCTTAACCAGCTTTCTTGTCCGCTTGATATTGAGCACTAGAGGGTGTTTTTGGGTCTCGTAGTGTAGTAGCCCATGGTTTCTCTCGCCGGTGCACCCCCCGTTGAAACAGTGGAGGCACACATTCAGCCCTGTCGGGTCGTCCTAGAAGACTCCGGTTGTTAACTCGCCCGAAAGATAGATTAAAATAGAGGATATTGGGGGGGAGCTGGCCGAGAGGGGCTATAATACAATGGAGTCAAAACACTGAGTACAGTCTTCCCTATACACGGCCTGGTTTGGTCCTGGGGGTCGCAAGTCTGGTAAACGTAAAAGACCCATTAGTAGGTAGAATCAACAGCAATCCGGGCATACTACCTGGCAAGAGAACATGAGGGCACGACATGTTGAAAGCTTCAGGTCGAGTAGTGTCTATGAAGTGTAGCCGGAGTTGGAGTTAGGGAAAAGACAAAATTGCTGGCCTAATGTTAGTAGTTGTGTGGTTCGCCGTTAAAATACTCGCCAACAAGGGCTTAAACTTTGGAGGCGAAATAACTCAGCATTTGCCGTGAAGAATGTATTTATAATATATTTATAATAATTTGTATCGTATCTAAATTCTCCTTCGAGGCAAACCGCTACAACCGTCGATATTCTAGGTTTTTCAGTTGTAGTTTACACTGATATACTCATAATTTACATATCTTGCTACGATTTCGGCTTATTAATTGCAGAGCAAGTTAGAGTACACAAGGAACGCAAATAACAGCCTCAGGGCACAAATTACAATAAAATGCCTTCCCATTCCGACCGGCGGATTCAGTCCTGTGCGATCCGGATTCGCCCTGTAGGTCATACTTAGTGAGTGACCAGCCATCCTAGCATCTGCTCAAAAGCATGTTTCTGTGCCTCCTGAATCTTTGGTTCATCGTATTCTCCTAAAACGGCAAAGCCTGTGGGCCCCCAACCTCTGTTAGTATGGGTAAATTTGCATCGTGCTTAGACTGCTTTTCTGGCTTACCATGTGGCACGTTCTTGTACACCTTGGCCTCATGCTCTATATTATTGGTTTTCAGGTAATTACATCCTTGGACGCGGACGTCGTCCGGAAAAAGTTGGTCGTTTTCTGGTTCATGTTAGCACTACGGATGGCGGTAGTTCTGGCCGGACGAGGGCGTGTTTAGGAAGGACGACAAACCGACACATGCCATACTAACTGGTGATTTAACAGCTTCAATGTCCTCCTTTGTGACCAGCGTCCCTGCACGATGGGTTAGCGCTACATAGCAACAAGCGATATGATAGCACTTGCCGTGAGCTAGAGCCCCAGCCCTAATTAAGGGTCCTTTGTGCACTATTTTCTGTTCATCCTCCGGCGCTCGGCCCCACATCACTGTATCGGGCTGTTCTCCAGCAAGCAAAAGTATATATTTCCCCCCAAAGCAATACCCAACAGCATACATTCCCTCACCGTTTGCAACCGCATCAGCAAACTCCTCTTTAGCACCTTCAATCACTTTCCACAGTAATGGTAGCACTTTTTCTGGTGTATGTCGCGCGAGCCACATATCTATCATGAACGATTTTGCCGTCTCAGCTGCACGAAGTTTCACTTGTTCGATCAGGGAATTATGTGCTTCGGTATAGTCATTGGTGTCAGTGGTTGCAGAGTTTGGCGCTGGGTCACCCTGAAACCTTAGGAAGACTAATGTCAGCTTCCCGGCAGACCCCACGAGGTTTCGTGATCGGCCTACATATCTGGCATGATGACTAGAAAGCCTTCTCTAGCGAACTTATCCGCATGCAGCTGATTGTTAACCGAATGTATTCCAGTCCCGCCTGTTAGGAATAATAATAGCTTTGAAGGTGCATGTGGATAGTTGCTCGGTTTTGTTATGTAGGCCTGTAATAACTGGTGAGCTACCAACCGGGGATCTACTATTCGAAGGAAGAATGAACTTCGATATCACCAAGTTCGGATATTTCCTGGGAACAGTAAGCCTTCGCTCGCAAGTTTGCGGTCGGACAAACGCACTCCCGTGGGGTTCTGTCCAGTAGCTGGAACATTAAGTCAGATAAATCCTTAGAGGGGAGGGCCAACTGGTAGTAATAGAGAGCGTACGTGTTGGCCTGTCTTTGACGCAATGTTCCTGCGAACGTTTCAGCACCGAATACGCACTGCTCTTGATAGGGACCTATATTTACCCCCATACTAGCGCCTCCCTGTGCTGGTGCATCACCTAGGATGATATTTCCATGGGGAGCACCGCTCTCTGGAGCTTTTGTCGACACTCCGGGTTCATCCATGTCGCTGGTGATAAGTACTCTGTGATTTGCTGTAGAACTAGGTGAAGTGGATTTCAGCGATCCCCACTTCTGAAGCTGCCTTAAGCGGCGGGGTTCACGGGTCGGCAACGAGCCAATCAACGCGTCTAGCTCAATTGCTCCAACGCGTCCAGCCCGGGGCTCAACCATGTCTTCCTCTTGCTCATTATTTCTACTACAATATAGACCGCAACATCATCGACGGTTATCCGTTAACATCAGACCCAGACAGGAGATTTATCAAGATGGCCTCGGACCCAGCATCCCATATATCTGTTGGTGCTTTGAAGTAAGGCCGGATTCTTTATCGCACTCTACTCGCGCTAAATGTTATCTTCGATAGTGCGATTTTCAGCTCCGACAATAATCCAGAGGAGGCGTTTCCAAATCCTATTCTTCAGTGCGTACAGGTTAAGCCTCTAGCTGCCCAACCTAACACACCAGAGCGCTTTCGGATTGTCCTGAGTGACATCCATAATTTCATTCAGAGCATGCTAGCCTCTCGTATGTATTATATCCCGAAATTCTAGGAATTCTTTGCGTCTCTGAGCAAAAACGGCGAAGATATCTGCCAGATTTGCAACCTATAACCTATAACCTATAGATCATATCTAACTGGTTCTATGCTTTAGAGGTTAACCATGTCGTCCATAGCGGCAAACTGAAGAAGGGCTCTTTTGTCCGGCTTAAATCGTTCCAGACAAGCTACGTCAAAGGCAAAAAGTACGATGGCCTGTGAATTATGTAATTCCAGAAACTGACCTGTTTGATTAGAATTCTCATAGTCCTTGATCTAGAGGTTCTCGAAGAACTCGGCGAATGTGAAAAGATAGGAGTACCTGTTTCGGTTGACAGCAAGCCAGAACCTGAAGCAATAGCGCAGCCAACGACAATATCCGGCAGTGGCTTCTATGGAAATAAACCGCAGCAGCAGCCTACTCCGTTAGCCTCACATCGCGCTCAGCCGGCCCGGGCAAGTGGAGGCGGGGGTGGGATGAACATCTACCCCATCGAAGCCCTCTCACCGTACGCGCATAAATGGACAATTAAGGCGAGATGCACAAATCGATCGGATATCAAGACCTGGCATAATAAGAATAGCGAAGGCAAGCTCTTTAGTGTCAGCCTTCTGGATGATAGCGGCGAGATTCGAGCAACAGGATTTAATGACCAGTGCGATGCGCTCTATGATGTGTTCCAGGAAGGCAGTGTTTTCTATATATCCAGCCCTTGCCGCGTTCAATTGGCGAAACGTCAGTTCAGTAACGTCAACAACGACTATGAATTGACTTTTGAGAGAGACACAGTAGTGGAGAAGGTATGCAAGATTTGGTGTAATGGACGTTGCACTCTGCTGACACGTTGCTTTCAGGCAGAGGACCAAGAAAACGTGCCACAAATCCGCTTCAACTTTACGAGCATCGGAGATCTTCAAAACGTCGAAAAAGACAGCTTGATTGACGCTATCGGTGTGCTCAAGGAGGTCGCTGAGGTCACCGAGATAACAATAAAAACTACAAATAAGCCCTACTCGAAGCGAGAACTCACTCTCGTTGACAACACTGGCTTCTCTGTACGCCTGACGGTCTGGGGAAATACTGCGACCTCTTTTGATGTTCCTTTAGAATCGGTTGTTGCTTTCAAGGGAGTCAAAGTGTCGGATTTTGGCGGCAGAAGTTTGAGTTTGTTGAACTCAGGGTCAATGACTGTAGACCCGGATATCGACCAAGCCCATAAATTGAAAGGCTGGTACGATGCTCAAGGTAGAACAGATACCTTCAGTTCACATGCTTCACTCACAGGCGGAGTAATGGGCGCTGCAGGTGGGAGGAAGGAAGCCTACAAGACTCTAGCCCAAGTTCGAGAAGAGAGTCTAGGAACGTCGGAGAATCCCGATTATTTCACCACCAAAGCCACAATCGTCTACATTAAACAAGACAACATCTCATATCCAGCCTGCCTTTCTGAGGGCTGCAACAAGAAGGTTATTGAAAACGATCCAGGGCAGTGGCGTTGTGAACATTGCAATAAAACATATCCCAAACCAGAGCATAGGTACATCATATCGGTGAACGCTAGCGATCATACGGGTCAGATCTGGTTGAGCTGTTTTAATGACGTTGGGAGATTGATTATGGGAATGACCGCAGGTGAACTGAATGACTTGAAAGAGAATAACGAAAGCGCTGCTGGGGAAATTTTTCAGGAGGCGAATTGTAAGACCTGGGTCTTCAGATGCCGAGCCAAGATGGATAATTTTCAAGACCAGCAAAGGTACGCACACCTTGTTAGGCTGGGGAGATTTATGCTAATAATTTGGCTTAGGGTCCGCTATCAGGTGTTATCAGCAAATGCCGTCAATTTCGCTGTTGAGGCTAATAAGTTGGCGGAAGTGATTAAGCTTTATAGCATTCAATAGCCGCGGGTTTCTTGTGGCCTGCTCGCCTGATTTTAAGCTGGGGAATTGTTCGGGTTTGTTCTAACTGCTCAAGTTTTTATAAGCGATAGTATTATAGACAGATGCATGCTTTAATGTGTACGTAGTTAAAACCAAACAGAGGTTTAACTAAATAATAATGTAGTGTGTAGTGTGTAGTGTGTAGTGTGATATTTAGGGGTAGATGAGGGCGAGCCCTAAGCGATAGAGAAATGACAGTCCCACTATCTCGCTTATGTGATTATTCAATCGAGAAAACAATCTGAACGTAACGGCATACCATCCATCGACAGCAGGACGCAAAGATGGGTATGTAACCAATCCGATACCCCCGGGCTATTAGGAAGAGAAGGCAGTAGAGACGTGTTTAAACAGCAATGACATTAGCAGCGGCGATTTTGCTGGAGATTACAATATAGTACTGACTTACTATAAGGTATCGACTTGGATTCCCATCATGTTCGGACTAGCCACCGCAAGGCACCCAAGAGCGACAATGTCTATCTCAAGCTTCTCGTAAAGCTTTACAGATTCTTGGCCCGTACGTTGCCAATCCGCGTTCCCTCCACTACTTCTAACGTTTCGATCAATGGTAAACAGGTCGCACAGACTCTAAATTCAACAAAACCGTCCTTCGCCGCCTCTTCATGTCTCGCATTAACCGACCTCCTATGTCACTCTCTCGCATCGCCTCTGTAGCGGCAAATAAGCACTCCGGCAAGGAACACGCCAACAAAACTGTCGTCGTTATCGGCACTGTTACTGATGATAACCGCCTTCTGGTCGTTCCTAAGATGTCAATCGCCGCATTGCGCTTCACTGCAACCGCGAGATCTCGGATTGTGAATGCTGGTGGAGAGTGTTTGACAATGGATCAACTGGCTTTGAGAGCGCCAACGGGAGCAGATACTTTATTGTTGAGAGGGCCAAAGAATGCAAGAGAGGCAGTCAAGCATTTCGGATTTGGCCCACACACCCACAAGGTGCGTTATCAGCGATCGCCCTATGCAGCGGATGCGCTTTGTCGTATGTCCGTATGGCTAATACATGTCAATTTCTATAGAAACCCTATGTTGAAAGCAAAGGACGAAAATTCGAGAGGGCCCGTGGTCGTAGGCGATCGAGAGGCTTTAAAGTTTAGAGATATTCCTTGTGAAGATACTCATGGCGATTGTGGCGAGGGCTCTGGGTTAGGGCTTCTAAAGGAAGCGCGGATAGAATCCAACCTTCCTCCTATCTCAATACTGGTGGGGATGGATATCGTTCTAGCTTGTAAGCTAGGCTATTATGTGGAATCAAAATTTCGGTTGCTACAGAAATTACAATTCACGTCATGCTTTACCTCTTGCGTGATTCCTATGCTCGACATTGACTAGAATGGATAGATACAAGTGTATTTCGTCTATACGCTAACCGATCTAGAGTGGAAGCCTCTCGTGCTTCCATTCCCTACCTCCTGCCCCATACTCCCCAGCAATCTGTCCCTCTCCCCTAAGTAAATACTTATATGTCGTTAAACCTTCCAAACCCACTGGCCCGCGCGCATGAATCTTATTCGTGCTAATTCCGACCTCCGTACCGAATCCAAAGCGCATGCCGTCCGACATTCGAGTGCTGGTGTTCCAGAACACACCTGCACTATCCACAGCCTTCATGAAGCGTTCGGCAATATCACGGTCTCTGGCTAGAATGGCATCAGTATGGTGTGAAGAGTGTGCATTGATATGCTCTATGGCGGCTTCTACGCCTGGCTCTCCAGGCACGGTAGGGATAGTCTTGACAGCGAGTATGAGGTCGAGGAATTCTGTTTCGTAGTCTTTTTCTGTGGCATCTTGCAAGAGTACCGATAGATTCTTGGGTAGCTTCGTTGTTAAGCCGCTCTTACTCCGAGCGTCACATCGTAAGCTTACTCCACTAGACATCAAGGACTCTGCGACCACAGGTAGAACTGTCTCCACGGCTGCTTCATCTACGAGCAAAGTTTCGACGGCATTGCACGCTGCTGGATATCCCGTCTTTGCATCCTGCAGTATTCTCTTGGCAACTTCCGCATCTGCAGTTTCGTGGATATAGATGCTGCAAAGGCCATCAGCATGGCCAAGAACAGGGATGCGTGTATTGTGTTTTATGTAGCGAACCAGTTCATTGGAACCGCGTGGGATGACCAGATCAATTAACTTTTCGAGGGATAGCAGTTCTGGGATGGATGAACGGGAGGTGAGGAGCTGGATTGATGCATTGGGGACTTGGGTACCCGCTAAGGCTTCTGATATGACTGTAGAGATCGCAACGAAGGATTCGGTTGATTCTTTGCCGCCTTTGCCCACATTGTCAGCAATTCTCGATTCCGTCCACTGTGGCAGACGCAATCACCCTTAAGAATAGCAGCATTGCCTGACTTTATGGCAAGGGATGCAATATTCGCAATTACTTCTGGACGAGCCTCGAAAATTATGAGAAGAGTACCGATAGGACATGTCACTCGCTCTAGGTCGAGGCCAGTGTCGAGTCGTGTCCGCAGACTAACTTTTCCAACTATAGCATGACAACGATTTAGCTTAGATAGAATTATGGATACGGAAAACCGCTAGGGGGGGGGGGGGGGGCCTATAATATAAAGGCCAGCTAGGGTAGGCAAAGATAGCACCCACCAGGATCCTCAAGCTCTTGTACGTCCAAAATCCCCTTTAGCATATCTTCCCATTTCCCCTTCCGTCCTAGATCCAACCTCTTCAGCACACTCAAACTCAATTCTCCATTCTCTACAGACCTTGCTGCGGCTTCCATATCCCGCGCATTAGCAGCTAATATTTTGTCTTTAGCCGCAGAGAGCGCCAGGTAAATGGCTGATAAAGCATCATTGCGGGCGGCTGCTGGAAGGGTTGCGAGGATGCGAGCGGCGAGTGACGCAAGCTGCGCCACTAGAAGTGGGGAATCAGTCGTGAGAGACATATGTAGGAAATGTAATTTGAATTTATGATGTGGAATACAATTCCATTTAGGGGGTACACGGTAGAGTGAGCCTTGACTCTTTGCGGGAGAAAGAAGATCTTTGCCAGAAATTTGACGATATCCAGCATGCATCTTGACAGGGATTATGCGGCTGAAAATCCGCTAAACCTCCTTTGCTTCATAGCCTCCACAACTTCAAAGCCCCGAGCGTTCATCATCGTGATATCAGGTAACCGACACAAAAATCACAATGTCATCACGGATGGTACCTCTAGTCATCAGAAGATGTGGGCAGTCTGTTACGACCGTCTTTCGCCCACAATGCCGGAGTTTTGTTGCCAGTACAAGGTCGTCGAGCGATGCCCTCTTCGTCGTAAGCCGCAGAATACCCTATTTTCTCAAGGCCTAGTTAACCAATTGCCCTCTCCAGCATCGTGACACCCCCGAGAATAACCCCTCGATCCCCTTCAAATTCAATGAACAAAGTCTCAAGCTCATTGACGAGATTCTCAAGCGGTATCCTCCGCAATATAAAAAAGCGGCTGTGATGCCTCTCCTAGATCTAGGCCAGCGGCAACATGGGTTCACATCCATCAGCGTTATGAACGAGGTCGCGAAGATATTAGGGATGCCGCCTATGCGGGTTTACGAGGTTGCGACCTTTTACACAATGTATAACCGGAGTCCGGTCGGGAAGTATCATCTGCAAGTCTGCACTACGGTAGGTGACCTGAATCAATGCCAGGAGCAGCGGCTCAGCTTTATGCATGGGGATTAGGCTACATGATTGACGGTGTTTCAGACGCCTTGCCAACTATGCGGTTCAGACGGCATCATGAAGGCGGTCGAATCACACCTAGGCATCCACCCCGGTCAAACAACCCCCGACAAACTTTTCACATTCTCTGAGGTCGAGTGCCTCGGCGCCTGCGTCAATGGGCCCATGATCCAGATCAACGACGACTTCTATGAAGATCTCACCCCAGAAACTACAATCTCCCTCCTCAGCGCACTCAAAGCCTCTACTGAGCAAATAGCAACAGACCAGAAGGGCGCACTGACTAGCGGGGATAGCACAGCTAAGAGTGGAAGCGAAGTTGGGAAGACAGGAGGAACGGTTGAGAGGAGGGGAGTGGAGGTGCCGAGTCCTGGGCCATTGAGTGGGAGAAAGTCCTGTGAAAATTCAAAGGGGTTGACGAGTCTGACGGGCCAAATGTGGGGACCGGAGGTTACGAGGAGTGACCTATGATAGCTGTGTTAGATATCGCTATTGGGGCTGGGCAATCGATACGGTTTGTACATACGTACGTACTGGAGAATCTAATGTACACATATATGAAACTATAACGGTAACAAATTAGTTCCTTTTATTAGCTCCTTTTGTTGTTTAGCACAAACTGGCTATATATACAGTTCCTGGAGTCAGGACACGATTTGTAGCTAAAAAGATTGATCCGCCAAACCCCCGCGTGCGTTCGGGTGCGGCTAGATATCCGCAATAGGGCTGCTGAGTCAGCACTGCCAAGAAGCGAAATCGGTCATGCATCCAGCGCCAGCAAGCGCTTTTGTCTCAGCGTCCTGTAGATCTGCTGGCTTCAGACAGACAGTCACGCCTTACGCTCCGGACATTTGTACAATGCTTCTTAAAGTCTGCTATTTGCTAGGGTTCTGTTCTATCGTATATCTCCAATCCGCCAGCAACAAAGTTTCATCTTGGAAAGAAGGAAAGACCGGTCTTCATGAGTTGAGCAGTGACGGGCGTTTGCTGCGTGAAATACCACAATACGTCCTCGACCATGCACCACTAGTACATCTTTATTCCGGAGAACAGTTTTGGCCGTGTGACATCGGAAAACATCTCATCCACACGACACCCTACCTAAATTATACTCCTCTGCAGGCCAGATCCCAACACCCAAAACTCACGGACTTGGACGGATTCAACCAGTACGATGGAGGCCGGTTTATTTTTCTGCAAAGCGACGACAATGTTGAGGAACGTCCAGGGTGGCTAGGTGGCAAGAAAAACATCCCGTCAGAACCCACAGATGGTGACGATGACGATGACGATGGAGACATCTCCGGTACGGTGAATATCCAGAGGCTTATGGACGAGATCGACCCCCAGAAAGCCATAGAGTCACGCCAACTGAGAGGAGGAAGGAGTGATGCTCCTGCCGTGTTGCTCGTGGTAGACAAAGGCGATGGCATTGTTGACGCATTCTGGTTTTACTTCTATAGTTACAACCTAGGGAATGTTGTTTTGAATATAAGGTTCGGCAACCATGTGGGGGACTGGGAGCATTCACTTGTACGATTCCAGCACGGTATACCCAAGGCAGTGTTCTTTAGTGAACATTCAGGCGGAGAGGCCTACAGTTATGAGGCCGTCGAGAAGCTTGGTAAACGGGTAAGTGGCGACCATCATTAGTTCATTCTAGGCTCCCGCTGACGCTCGGACAACCCAGCCTGTTATATACTCCGCTACGGGTACCCATGCCATGTACGCAACCGCTGGCATCCACGAATACATCCTTCCCCTTGGCCTTCTCCATGACGTAACAGATCGTGGACCACTCTGGGATCCTCTTCTCAACTCCCACATGTACACTTATGACACCCTCACCGATATCCTTCGCTCTAGTAATGTGACACCACATGCACCGACGCAGTGGTTTTATTTCAACGGTCATTGGGGAGACAAGATATACCCCCTCAGCGATCGGCGACAGTATACCTTCGCGGGTCAGTACCATTACGTGAATGGTCCGCTCGGTCCTAGATTCAAGAATTTGGATCGCACTAGCATCTGTCAGAACTCCGGGGACTGCGTCATTAAAGACTTCCTTGATGAAGCAGGCCGCAGGAGGAGGTGGGTTGGGGTCGGCGAGGGAGAGGAGATGAGTGAAAGGGATGTGGAGAGGTTTATCGGCAGCGCGGGCGATGTGGCCGGTGAGCTGTAGGCGAGGACTTAATTGCACTTATTTTGGAGTTCTGCATACCCTCTTTGGTTTTTATTTCTTGATATCCTGCACCCCCAAATTCTTTACCACCATTTTTGCTTATCCTTAGACGACTCAACGGTCTTTGTCTCCGCCCCCCCTATAGAGTATGTCTTTTCCTTGTATTGCATCGTGTCTTTCGTATCTCCGGGGTTTCTTGCATGAATACTACACGCTTTCTGGTCTCCTAGGCGAGAATGGGTCCTGATGGGGAATATAGACTGAACGATATACACGGCTATTTGGAGCAACTAAGAGGGCCATCCTAGACGAAATTGAACGAGAGATATGAGAGTTATATAGGAAATAAATAAGAAAAAAAAAAGAATTGTACGTCTCCGGCTGCTGTGTGAGCTTGCTCTGGCCAACCAGCATCCCTGCAATAAAAAACCAACATTCATTTAACCTCGGCTTATGCCCATCGAACGACCGAACATACGAGCACGATGACCCCCGAGATGAATTCCCAGCGGAAATCGATTCCACAACCCTCTCTCCTCCCTTCTACGCGCCCGCACCCGCCCCCTCGCCTCCTCCGCTGCGAGCTGTACATATATTATATCCCCCTTACCGAATTGTAAGCTCTCTAGCGGCCGACAATCAGACCAGGATGTCCAAAACCTTCTCGGCGAGCGACGTCGCGCTGCACAAGAATATCGAGAAGGGGATGTACATTATCGTTGATGGAGGGGTATATAATATCACCGGTGAGTGCTGGTCGCTCTGCCGCCGCCGCTTCTATCTCTTCATTAAGATGGGGGCCATCGCGCGTGCGGCGGGATGTTGGATGAAAGTTTGGTGGATTTTCGGATTGCTGATGGGGGAGCATTGAGTGTGGGCGTTTAGAGTTCCTTGAGGAGCACCCTGGCGGGTCAAAGATTCTGCAGCGGGTTGCGGGGAAGGACGCTAGTAAGCAGTTTTGGAAGGTGGGTTGTGCATACTTGCTACGGCTCTGCGTTGGCTGGGTTTTAGTAGGTCGAGGCTGATTATTTGGTGTGCGGGTGGCGTAGTATCATAGTGAGCATGTGTTGAAGAAGTATGGAGAAAGATTGAAGATTGGGGTTTTGGAGGAGAGAGCGAAGTTGTGAGTGGTACAGTGGAGGGAGGGAGGTGTCCGACTGAGGGGGAGGATAAGTTAAGAGCATAGACTGGTGTTTCTAGAGCGTTTGTGGTGGAGTTTGCATCTAGACCTATCTCTCTATCATTCTGGCTTTCCGTGTATATTGCTTTAGAGTCCCTGGTGTCTGTGCTCGCCTGTTTAGAGAGAGGGTTTCAAGATTCTCCGCTCCTATGCTTCCATGGGTGTTGACAAAGTGTACGATCTACCATCGGTTTGTTCATCTGTGCCGTTTGTGATCTTCAGCGAGCGGATGGAGATGCTGTCTTACCATGAGCCTGAGCCTCTTGTCCTGCTTCCCCCATACATCCTACTCGTCCGTGCTTTTACGTTGCTTTGAAGTTTGATCGTTCTAGGTTGCTTCTATTAATTCTACTATTCATGCTAACAGAGCTAGTTTCCTCTTACCACCTTGCTAGCTACACATAGATGGACATAGGAGGGGGGTGAACTTCCTGGGGAAGGGGGCAATTCCTCTCATCTTGCAATTACGCAAATGAATGGACAAGGGAAAAGGATGAATTGCACAAGGTGCAAGCACGACAATTCCTCCTCATTTACCAACACACAAAAGAATAAGCAAGAGGAAAGGATGAACTATAGAAGGAAAAAAGGTACAAGGGAAAGCACAATCGTCAGAAATCCACAGCTTATACTCGGACTCAATATCCCAAAGGCGAAAACGCAGAAGTTACACCATATGCTGAGCAAAGACCGAAATTTTTGCTTCGCGGTGTTGGGTATGCCTATGGTGGCGAAAATTTCATTCGATCTCAAACCTTCAACTCGGAGAGAAGAGGAGAAAACCTTAAGGCTGGACAGAGACTGCGTATACAGTCAACTGGCTCGCAGTTTTGGATCGTGGCAAGATTGCCAATGAAGAAAATTCGTCAGGCTGTCCTCTAACCTCACAGTCTTGTCTCTGTTATGGATATTCATCGTGCGTCTTCTGTGCGTATCATCATACGACCGTCTTCGCATTCGATAACGCGGATGGGTGTATTGGCTTGAGGCTATACTTACGTGGCAAGTCTCAACCAGTCAATGGAAATATGCGTCGTGTGTAGGTGAGGGTGGGGTATCCGGCGTTCGAGCGAGGGGGTGAACGCTGGTCCGTCCTGCGAGTTGCGCGACATGTGTGTGGTAGGGAGGAGGAAAGGAAAGGAATGAATGTGAGAGGCGGGAGGAAGAGAGGGTCTATATACCCGCAAGGGTGCCCACCACGAACATTTCCTCCGCCTGGATCACTCCGGCCCAAAAGGGAAATGGCGCCAGTCCCTTAACACCCTGATTGGCCCGAACCCATCAGATCATTTTTTCCCCCCCCAGCCACGCCAGAATTCACACAGATCTACTCATCCACGGTTCTGATTGGCTGGTGCCAGGCCAGATCACCCATCGCGCTAGATCTGGATCGGATTGCGCTATCAGCCACGCGTGCGGATCAACGGTTCTTGGGAAGTTACCCTAACCCAGCACACGCACCACGCGTTCGTCTGGTGGTTTGCGTCGCACACGTGGTCCTGGGTCCACCGCTACATGTCGCAAACTCGTGGCCTACGGGCGCGTGGGAAGGGGGGAGGAGAAGGCTCAGTTATTCCTATCCGCATTTTCTCCCGTGCTGAGGTTTTCTTGATCCATTGAAGGGGAGCCTCCGCCTTCTTCCTCTTTCTCTTCCGTCCGTCTCCCTTTTTCATGCAATGTTTGCTTCCTCATTCCCCCTAGGAATGATGGCTCATCACGGTGTGCATCTCAGACATCTCAATGGCAGTCAGGGGAGTCATGAGATCTACTCTCACGACATACGTGTGTTACTGCGTCTTGGGTGGGTGTTTCGTTTGCTTTTGCGACTGTTGGTTTGGGTGGTATACGAGATGGAGATGGATTTTTCTTGGGCGGGCATATAGGGTGAAGTTTCTACTATGTTGCTTGATTGCCTTTGAGATATAGGAATTCGATCTAGCATATCTCGCACTACCCAGCTCCGTCTCCTCAGGACCCCCCTCTGTCATATCTACCTCTGCCTCCGCTGCGTCGTATCCATGCTTCTGTCTCACCATTCACGCCCCCAGCTCGACTGACGCACCTTCACCAACACTGGGTGAATGGCAACACACTCCCAGTGACTACCAGCGACCGACAAGGGCTCATGAATATTTAGCCTTTCCATTGTACCCCCCTCCGAGCTCTCCACCCTTTCCTTCTCTACGGTCCTTAGTAACAAGACTCCATTCAGCCTTCGGTCATTGAACCACAGTCCTATCTTTCCGTGCAATTCTCACCTCAGAAACCCTTATCCGCTTCCCGCATAGCTTTAAATACGAACAACAACCATGTTTCTGAACACTGTACTCTTCCTTGCTTACGCAGTCGCCATCGCTGCTAGCGCTGCTCTACCCGCTCCGAACAAAAACAGTAAGTCCAGGCCACATTTCCTCGCACAGTCTCTCTTTCCTCGCATGTCCCTTTCCATCTGCATCCCTTGTTCCGTACCCCCCCTCCCTCTCGCACTCCCAGGAGAGGATAGGACAAGAACGTCAACACCCCACCCTCGATAGTCCCTCCCCTAACGACCCCCGCCCCGGGGACGACCAGCGAATGCGGTCGATGGTTCATAGTTCGGCCAGGCGACGCGGCGGCCTGCACCAAGACCCTCGCCGACACGCACCTCACGCTCGAGCAATTCCGCCTCATGAACCCGTCTGTGGATGAGAACTGCGGGAACCTTTGGGGGGGCTATTCGTATTGCATCAGAGGTAGGGCGGCCCGGAAATGCCTGCGCTTTGGCTAGGGGCCGCGGGGGCTGACCTGGTAAATAGGGAATACGGCGAAGCCTCTGGTGGGGCCGGCGGGTCTGTTTCCGGGATAGGTGGCGTCGGTGTTGTCACTGCGGTGGTGGGGCTAGAGTACTGACTGTCGAGGGTTCCCCGGTCGTTGGCGCTCCTCCGGTGAAGACTCAGTCTGTAGATCTGCACTTCCGCCAATGGCCGTGACGACCGGCTGACGACTAGCATTCAGGGTGCTGGGGGGTGGTGCAGAATTCCTTGGGACATTTTCCTTTGCATTTCCTCTTTTCAGGGCCTCTTCCTTCCTTCCACGAACTGTTCTCATTTGTTCCTAGATCCTCGTGTGGCATGCCGGCCGTAGCTGCCAATCACACATCTATTATCTCTCAAGGTGCCGCCGTCCAACATGAAGCCCCAGTTGATCGTCCTGAATCCGTAGTCCCGTCGGGTAATTGCTACATGCCCCAGCTGGCCGTCTTTGGACCAGATCCGAACGCTCCGTCAGTCCATTCTAGGCGTCAGGATGTGGGGCCTGTTCCGCATGGCAACGCCCGACCCGCGGATCTTTTCCTGCAATACATTCTTGCGGTCCAAGACGCACTTAGTGGACGTGCCTGTTCCTCGCCAACGCTCGAAAGACATTTAACATCGGGGGTTTTGCTCCCGTAGGTCCTCCTAACACCGCAGATATCGCCTCCCAATGGGCCCGAAATATACGTTACGTCCTCAACAGCCCCGACCCCACCTCCCTCCTAACCACCAACCTCTCCATGTCCTCCCTCCTGGTCTCCGAAAATCCCCTCCCCTATATCACCAACCCTCCTTCCAACTACTCCCCCTCCTTCACGTCGATCTTTGGGAGGGCAATGGCAAGTCCCGTGTTCAAGGCGACATTTTCTGGGTATTTGTGTTTGAGCAAGGATAATGAGAGATTATTCCCGGAGGGACAGCCGAGGTCGCAGTTTGCGGGGTTTTGTAACCGCATGTCGAGGGTGGATTGGAGTGCTATGGGGGGTAAGACGAGTAGAGAGCAGAGGAGGTAGATCGGGATAAAGGGGGTTCTGGGGGAGGGTGATGGGAGGGTTAAGTGATAGACCTTGTAGGTACTTGGGTAATTAGCCTTAGTTATAACGTTGGGCTACTCCGGTAACACCAAGACAGGCCGGGATATAGCATGGTATGAGTAGGGAGTTCGAATGCCTCAGTGTTTCATTTTTGTTTGGGACTGTTTCCCCTTCTTGGCCGCCCCAAAACAACTAACTGCCATAACACCTGAGAACAACTTCTTGGTAGCGAATGTATACTCGATATACACTCACAGAAGAGCGGAACAGGTTAGTTACTTGACAAGGTTAATCTAGCCCTCTCTAAACCCTCAGCTTGCGTGCATGCTCACCGCATTTCGGCGTGTATGGGGCTCTTAAAGGAAAAGGGATCACATCGTGACTCACTTATTCCGTTTACTGTACTTGTTTTTGGTAATAAACAGACATTCAATTCCGCCCAACTCTATCGCCTAAAGGAGGGGCTGGCGCCCACTATGCTCATAGAACTCGATTTAATTCACTCCCGTTACAGCAGAGTGAAGAGATGGAAAAAAGTCCCTGATAAAAGATCAGAATCCCGGTCTGGTACAGAAAGCGTGCAATTATCGTTCAGCAGATTAAAAACAAAAACACAGAAGAATCTTGGATCTTGAGTGATACGTGACAATGAAGTCCGAGGACGGCGTATCTCAAGCACCATGCTAGAGACAAATGAGATTTGTGGAGGACAAAGTAGACAGCGTGCTGCCAATACCAAACGCCACATCGACAGTCCAACTCATCGTATGATAGGCAGCTCTTCCTTGCACTGCTGGCCACCACCTACATCGTTTCGGCCGCCTCTTACCCATTCCGCGCGTAAGGGTGAAACCCTCTGTGAGCTCCTCTTCCGCCGCCACGATAATTTGCCCCGGGTTTTCCGGCGTTCTTCGGCCCGGTTGGAGCATTTGCAGGTGGTGCACTTTGCGGGCCAGGCGGCGTCTGTCCCGGTCTGTTCTGCTGGCTAGGTCTATTGGCGCCTGGGCCCTGGTGAGGAGAAATCTGCCGCCCGAAGCCACCCGGTTGCTGCATGCCTCGCGGGGCTTGAGGGCCAGGCGGAGGGCCAGTCATATTTGGTTGTGGAACCTCATCGTACATGCCTTCCCAGGAAGTAGGTCCGCCTTGTTGGTATTGCTGGTGGTATTGCTGCTCACGTTGGGCACGACGCGCCTGTTGCTGTTCGTACTTTTGCTGTTCGAAGAGCTGTTGTTCGTAGGCGTTATATCCGGGTTGGTTAGCTGGGCTAGCGAGTCTAGGCCCTCCCAAGTTGTTTCCAAAAGCACCCTGTGAAATCGGTGGTTGCTGCTGCTGGGCTAGCATCTGTTGCTGTTGTTGGGCCTGAGCCTGAGCCTGAGCCTGGGCCTGGGCCTGAGCCTGAGCCTGAGCTTGTGCTTGCGCCTGCGCCTGCGCCTGCGCTTGAGCTTGAGCCTGAGCCTGAGCCTGAGCCTGAGCCTGGGCTTGTGCCTGCGCTGCTTGCTGTTCTTGCAACTGCTGCTGTTGCATTTGCTGTAATTGCTGCAGTTGCTGAGCCATAGCTGACATTCCCGCTGGGCTCTGTGGGTTCTGAGAGTCTTGCTGACCCTGCCCTCTGCCCATTAGCTGCATGGCTTGCCATTGTTGCAACATTGCCGGATTCATGCCGGCACTCATGGCTGGCATGTTCATTGCACCCATGCCCCTGCCCTGAGCCGCGACCATCTGTTGCTGCATCATGGCAAAATACTGTTGCATCCGCTGCCAGTACTGTGCCATCATCTGCGGAGTCATGCCCGAGCCATACATCCCTTGGGCGCCTTGCTGGTTCTGGGTCTGGCTATTGTCAAAAGTGCCTCCACGACGGTCATCATTTCGGTCAAACCGGTCGCTTCGGTCTTTGTGGCGATTGAATTGGCGATCACCGCGGTCATCGTCACGATCTCGGATGTTTCCTCTAGGCTGGGCCTTCTTGACCTCGATTGGCTTTCCCAAAATTTCTAAGGGCTGCTCAAGAGTGGCATCCACAGCAGTCTCGCTATCGAAGGTAACAAATCCAAAGCCTCTAGGTCTGCCTGTATCTTTGTCCATCATCAGTGTGGCATCCAAGACTCTGCCAAACTGCATAAAGAACTCTTTGAAGTCCTGCTCCGTCGCCTCTTGGCTGACACCTCCAACAAAAATCTTGCTGGTTCGCTCTTGCTCATCGCGCGGAATTGCTCGCTTCGGGTCGATCTTCAAGTTTTCAAGTAAGTATTTGATCATTTCCTCAGGAATGAGGGCGAAACACATACAATCTTTCCATCCAAGTAATGCTCCTTGACCATGACAATGTTGACAGTCCTGGGGTCCTTGAAAGTAAGGAATCCAAAGCCTCTAGAACGCCCGCTTGCACCGTCGCGCATAACAGTGCATTCTGTTACTTCGCCGAATTGCGAGAAATAATCTTTTAAGGATTCTATATAATCACCCAGTTCTTAGTACGCAGGATGGTGTCATATAACTATCAGATGGGGTTTTGTTGTTTTGTCTGAAGCGAAAAACCGAAACTTACGATCTGTAGTTTCCCAGTTAAGGCCACCGATAAACATTTTCCTACATCGAATCGCCAAGCCGTCAGCCACACAACCAAAACCAAAGAGTAAGCATATATCTCAGCAATTGAAATAGAAGTAACGCAGCATATGACTCGAATAGCAAGCTGATACGAAAAGTTGTATCCTCTTTTGTGCCAGCCACCTCGGGGAGATATGCCATATATCTTCCTGAGGTGCGGATATTCGTTGTGAAATGCTGAGGTCCGCCGGTGGGGCCAAAAGACTCAGTCGTAGAATCATGAGGCTTGACATATTCTGCATTGACAGAATATCGAGACCCATATACCGCCATTCCAACACTGTGGGCTCGAATCAGGCAGGTTCACCCGTTGCTCTTAGTCAGGGACTATGTGAGCATTCCAGAACTTGAAAACCAGGCACAAGTGGATGAACTTGTTCTCCAAATTGAATCTTTCGAATTTCGACTATCCTAGCACCTTCCTTTCTTGTACTCCAACGGCAAGTGGCCCATCATTCAAAAAAATCCAGCTGAGCCGTATATCTCTTTGCTATAGACGCCGAAATGCTTTAGGTACTGTTGTCGAGGGCATAGTGCTAAGCCCTCATGGCGCCGCTTGATACAACCGCCATTCCGGTTCTGCTCTATGAAGATTATATCGACAAGAAGCTATGTAGCAGTAGTAGTACTATAATGGCCGACGCTGGCGATGTGTACGAGGTATATACCAGTCTCGATCCCATCCAGATTCCTCGCCCAACCCTGTGCTCTCGATACCCTTTCACAGTTTCATCGTTTAAGCCTTGTGTGACTTCTGACCAGACTAGCCCTCCCGAGCCCCAGACTACCAGCAAACCAATCATTGATTTTCCCAATAGCCACGGTCCTCATTTCTTCCAATTATCAGCTCAAGATTGATACACGTTCCCGCCCATCCATTGCGCACGGCGTTGTTCAGATACAGGCTAACCGCCAAAGATCATGTTCTCTGTAGCGGGTGGGCAGACGGCCGGATGGCAGAGTGCAAGCGGTTCATCGTGGAGTGCGGAGGAAGCTGGCCGGAATATTTGAAGCACCCACAACGCCGTTTGACTACCGTAAGGATAGTACGGTGTTAGGCTGGAAGAGCCGGCGAAAGGGTGGTGTTCGAAGGTTGATTTTAATGGAGGAGTGGATCTCTGAAGACAACGTATCTTCTAGTGCAAATATGCATGCCGCATTCCTCAGAGTTCGATAGCACGCAGAAGAGTCTGCCATCCCACCAGCACACATCCCATCTTACGCCCATCTCTCTTGCTATGTTAATGAATTGTCGGTTGCACATTCGGCTTGCATCGTGCAATCGTTTGGCAGCCTCGGAGAAGTGGCACGGGTATCACGCAACAACATAGCCATGAAAGAAAGAAAACGAAACTCACCCATCTTCCTTGATGCCCGTACCATGGGTTTCGTGTTCTGCACCTCCATCTCCATAATCATTCAGATGTCCCTCCTCCCAGTTATTTGAACTTTCACCGTTCTGAGCATTGCCATATGTCTGCTGATCGCCTTCAGCGGGGACATATGGTTCCTCTTGGATATTTTTCGGCTGTTCTGGTGCTGGCTCTAGTTGCGTTTGGTGGTTTGGTCGAGGGTCGGTCGTAGTCGGTGTTGGGTTCATGTGGCCGGAGGCAGACTGGGGTGGAGCCACATTATCAAATGCTGGAGCTTTGGGCTCTTGTTGAGCCCTAGCCGGGTTTTCATCACCTTCGTAACTTCGAGGCAATTAGTAGGTCCTACATTTAGTGACATGAACGGCAAACAGATGTGGTTGGCAGAGGGGTGGCGCGGGATTAGAACATCACTTACAGGTCGGCGAAGAGATCTTCATCAAGATCCTCTGGTTCAGTCATAGCTAGTTGGGTGGTGAAGAAGGATTGAGAGCTAGTGAGGATCTACAGACTTGACCACCGAACCTCCCGGAGCCAGGCGCAGCCTAGGCGTGGGGCTTCCAAGTAAGGAAAGCAGGCCGATAAATAAAAAACACAATGACCTAAGTCCCTGATGTGCCGAGATGGCTTTGAAGTGGATGAAACCGCTCTGTTGCGAGGTGGTGGAAATGTGTTAACACGGAAGGTTGTGAGTTTGGAAGCGACGGCTACTGACGTTGAAAGGAGATTCAAGTTCTTGAGGCTCTGCGTTTTAGTGCAGTCATGTGAGAAGCTCTGACCAGACGAACCGAACCTTGGGATCAACAACAGATAAAACGAAAGTGAGCGGTCAGACATGGAGCCTGGGAAGGGCCCAAGTAACTCAATATTCAATATGGTAGGCAAGAAGCCGCAGCCGCAGCAGGTAAGTTTAAACCAATTTATGAGACGGAATTGAGCTTTCATAACTAACGAGTTATATTACTTCACAGGAAATGGTCCAGGTTGGTTCGTATTATTTGGATCCTAGATTGAATTTCCTGCAGATCTGCATCTGTGTGAATACTCACACTTAAACTGTAAGGGAAATTATAGATATGCTAACTAACTTATATTATTGTGGTCTCCAGAGCGCTCAGAGTATACTCCCACTCCTCCTAGGTCATCTACTTCTGCTCGGCGCTAACGTCCGCTGAAGTAGATCAGCTTCCCCTTTCTGGCGGTCACGGGTTTCCCATACCCAAAGGGAGACATCTAAGACTCGAGAACCAAATATCGTGGTCGGTGCATCCTACTCGCACGCGGATATGTTAAAGTTTGACTCTCTGTAAGCATAAACCGCCCAGAAACTCACGGCTAATACATGACAAGAGTGCAAATTGTGTTGACCTGATGGTGTCGCAAGCTCGCTGTCTTCTCGGCCACGGACACCTCCAACTTCCTCCTATGCCAATAGCCGTGGAACAGGCACACCTCCACTTTCTGGTTCGGCCGTAACTTCGCCTCCTCCCCGGACTTATGGCGACTTCCTATCCCGTACAAATGATGATTGGAACGCTGAGGAAGATGATGATGATGACGAAGAGGCTTTTGGTTATGACGACGACGATGAAGATGAATTCGGTTTACCAAGCATTGCGAGTATGAGAAGAAAGGGCAAGCGATTAGCGAATAGTAAAGGCAAAGGACCCGGGGGAGGACCAAGTACTTATCGTAATGGAAGCGGTGACTCGGGAATTGGCCCAGAGCCTGGTAGACGGAGAGCAAATAGCTCGGATATTACTGAAGAAAGAGGGCCTCCAAACTACCCAACAACTAGAAAGAGCGAAGGAAAGATTTTAAGGCCACAGTACAAAGAGATTTTAAGAGGTCTGTCTGTCTGGGCAGTTGTAGCCCTGAGCCTTGGATGCTTACTCTATCCTTAGACCCTGCAAATTCTCTTCATCTCGTCGATCACCCACCTATTCCAGCCAATGCCACATCCAAAGAAGTTGACGCACATTCCGCCAGAATATCTCGCATTAACAAGTTCAAACGTATACTCCAAGCTAGTTCCATATCACTTTCTGATCTCCGAGATTCCTCGTGGTCTGGCATCCCAGAAGAACTGAGAGCAATGACTTGGCAATTATTGTTGGGGTATCTCCCAACAAGTAGTGAACGACGAGTAACTGCTCTTGAGCGCAAACGTAAGGAGTACCTTGATGGTGTCCGTCAAGCTTTCGAACGAGGCACTTCTGGAGGTCTGGGGCCCGTCGGAGCCGGAGCTGGTTCATCATCTGCCCTTCCTACAAATACGGGGCGTGTTAGGGGTCTGGACGAGGCAATTTGGCACCAAATTAGCATTGACGTGCCCCGGACCAATCCACATCTTGAGCTCTATGGCTACGAGGCAACACAGCGCTCTCTTGAGCGTATTCTTTATGTATGGGCCATTCGTCACCCAGCCAGTGGTTATGTCCAGGGCATCAATGATTTAGTTACCCCCTTTTGGCAAGTCTTCCTTGGTTGCTATATTACAGACCCGAATATCGAGAGTGGTATGGATCCCGGGCAGCTTCCTAAATCCGTACTAGATGCTGTGGAGGCAGATTCGTTCTGGTGCCTCACAAAGTTGCTTGACGGGATTCAGGACAATTACATCTTCGCACAGCCAGGAATCCAAAGACAAGTTTCAGCGTTGAGAGATCTGACGATGAGAATCGATGCAGGCTTAGCGAATCACTTAGAAAAGGAGGGAGTGGAATTCATACAGTTCAGCTTCCGATGGATGAACTGTTTGTTGATGAGGGAAGTTAGCTTGAAGAATACAATTCGGATGTGGGACACATATATGGTACGACGTGTATTAACTGCCCTGGAGGATTGGTTGCTAATGGATCTCAATTAGGCTGAGGAGCAGGGTTTCTCAGATTTTCATCTCTATGTTTGCGCGGCGTTCCTGGTCAAGTGGTCTGATCAACTTGTTAAGATGGATTTCCAGGTAATTAGAACCGCAGCTCACGCGGAATAGGATTTGGCTAACACTGCGATATTCAGGAAGTTATGATGTTTCTACAGGCTCTCCCGACGCGAGATTGGACAGAAAAGGATATCGAGCTTCTTCTTAGCGAAGCTTTTATCTGGCAGAGCTTGTTCCGGGGCTCGAGTGCGCATCTGAGAAACTCGGGCACCACGCTACATCCGCCTGTTCAGCCTTGATCGCTCTTTTGGGCTTTGCTGGGGTTATTTGTCGTGCATATATAGTTATGTGGAGCTTCAGGCGAGCTCTTCAACCGAAACAGCTATCATTTCGACACAAAGACATAGCATTCTAAATACGAATGCTATCTTGGGGCTTTTTTGGTGTAGTAGATATATATATATGAGTAGCATATTATGGTTTTGCGGTCGCATGCGACCAAAATTGGCGTTAAGTAATATTCCATATGGAGTATGGGGTACTCTGTGCTTGGGATTGTTTTGATGTTTAAGCGAACGACACATGGAGGTGGGCATCACGGCAGCATCACTCCTGGCATTACCAACGGTTCAAAGGCAAATACACGTAGCCGCTTGATACTAATGTACCTTGCAATATGAGCTCCAGCTCCACAACGAGCCGAGGGCTGCCTTTATCTGCACCTCGCGTTTTCAGGTCGAATGTAAGCATCTCCCTAGCTGCCTCAGCAAAAGCCAACAACTCATGTGCTCCCCAGCTGCGCCAGGCAACACTGATAATACCTCGCACCGGCGAGCGCGTCAAAAGATCCTTTACCCTTCGAGGCACTTCGAGATTTATGAGACGGAATGCAGATGGCGCAGTCGACGACCGAACACCACTGCTTCAACGATCAGATACGGGACCCCCTCAGCAAGGGACTCTCGGAACGATCATCGCGTTTGGGAAATATGAACTGAGGAATGCATATCGATTTGCCGTTTCTGGAACCGGACAGGGCATTTTTAAATGCAGCTTGGCGTACTTTTTAGGGAGTATGGCCACTTTCGTTGGGCCAGTTACAGCTTTGTTAGGAAAGCAAGATGGGAAGCACATGGTCGCCACGATTACGGTATATTTCAATCCTGCGAGATCTCAAGGTAGCATGCATGAAGCAACGATTCTTGCGACCCTGGCGTTTATGTATGCCGCGTTCATTTCATTCACTAGTATGGGCGTTTCAATATTATTTGGGGCATGGGATATGGTTGCAATTGGCCGTGCCGTCATTCTTATTGTTTTCCTCGGTGGTGGACTTGGATTCGTTGGTTGGCTAAAACAAAGATTGGAGAACCCTCTGGTCAATGTAGCTTGTTCGCTCACGTCATTAGCTATAATCTCCGTCTTGACCAAGGAGGAAGCAGTGCAGATGGGCACTTTTTCCTATGGGAAAATCCTTCAAGTTCTCAAAATGGTCGTCATGGGGGGTATAATAACTAAGGTCGTCTGTTTGGTTGTGGGACCTATTTCCGCAAGAAAGGAACTTCGGTGAGCCTCCTTCAGACTTTATTAGGCCAAATTAACATGATATCCACAGGGAGGCCATGATCAAAGCGACAGACTCGTTCAGTGACATGCTAGCTACGATAACTCGGGGTTTCTTGAATGGATCTGAGGAAGAACTGCATAACCCATCGTTCAATGCGGCATCAAACCGCTACAAGTCCGTATTTACCTCTCTCACTAAGAACCTAAGGGAGGCGAAATATGAGCATTTTGTGTTCGGCACAGAGAGTGAGTATCATGTCGAAGCTAGGCTTGTGGATTGCATGCAACGACTCGCTCAGAATATCGGCGGGCTGAGGAGCTCTGCCGAAACACAGTTTGGTCTCCTCTCGCAAAAAACCATTGGAGGTTTGACCACTCCAGTCAGTCCGTTAGCTTCACTAACTACCCCATCAACCCCATACCCTTCAATGTTTTCATCAGGCATCATCTCACCACTGGAACGACAGGGCTCGCTCACAGCAATATATGAAGTGCCCGAAGAAAACGGAAAAGGAGGTAGGAGTCTAATTAAGGAAAGCGAACCGCCGGGCCATACTAGCGATCAGGATAACAGTCTATCAATTACCGGGTCCCCAATTGAAATATTCGAAAAGTTTATAATGCATCTCGGTCCCTCAATGGTATGACTAGTGTTGTTTCTTCCTCAAAAATCCCTACTGATAGTCAAATCAGAAGTCCCTTGCCTACACTTTAAAGCAGACACTTGACGAGCTTCCATTTGGGCCTGGCCCGGAGTATCGTATTGCAATAAACACTCAATTCAGAACTAGCCTTGTCGATGCAATTGAGTTGTATAGTGACGCTAGAGGAGAGGCACTGAACCTGTTGTACCAAAAAAATGAGCTAAATAAGGAAAGACCGTTGGATGTGGTGGCAGATTTCGAAGAAGTAGCTGCAAGTTGCGGATACTTCAGTTACAGTCTTCTAGATTTTGCGGAGGAGATGAAGGTCTTCCTTGATGTACTTGACGAGCTTAAAAGGGTGAACGAAGAAGATTGCCGTTCCTGGAAGTGGCTCATGTTTTGGCGGAATATACAGATTAGGGATCGAAAGGAAAGATCCAGAGATGGTGGTGGGTGTTACTCTTTGCCCTTGTTTAATCACAACGCTAACGAGACGAACAGAATGCCAGAGGCTCCATTCGAGTGAAGCTGGGGAACAGGCTATGCCTCATGTAGTATCAAACCCCCGGCAGAACTATGGCACCCCTATCTCTCAGTCAAACAGCGGGTTGAAGCAGCGTGGCATAAAATATTTCTTATGGGGAATCATTCGCTGGCTTCGCAAGGATGACAAAAGATTCGCCATCAAAGTTGGTGTTGGAGCAGCAATCTATGTAAGATAGCTACAGCACCCTTGGTGGCGACCAGCTAATGAAAGACAGGCACTGCCGTCTTTTATTCCCAAGACTAGGCCAATATACTCGTGAGTGCAACAGTGCGGGTTTATAGTTTGGCATACTAATTCCTCAATAGGCACTGGCGTGGCGAATGGTGAGCATCCTCCCTACTACTATCAGCATTACTAACATGCCCAGGGGTCTACTATCTTATATGCTGGTATGAGACAACCGCTCCAATAATGACTCGAGACACCTCTAAGGCGATATAGGTTTGCTCAATGACCATTGGATCCTCAAACACTACCGGATTAGCTCGGTGAGTTTGCCCTAGCGAACTCCGTACGTCCGAGGAGTGGTTAATACGGCTCAGGTTTGTTGGCACGTGCATCGGAGCCATATGCGCGGTGATTGGGTGAGTAGGCCCCAACTATTTGGCAGTCTTCCCACTGAAGCAAGGTAGCTGGGTCATATCCCATGGAAACCCTTACGCTCTTGCCACACTGGGTTGGGTTATGTCTCTAGGTTGTTTCTATATCATCTTAGCCCAAGGAAAAGGCCCTATGGGCCGGTTTATCCTTTTGACTTATAACCTCTCATGCCTATACGCTTATTCCTTGTCTGTCAAAGATGATGAAGATGATGACGATGAGGCGCGTTTCTACCTATGCCCATCCACAACACTTGTCGACTAACTCTTCTGTAGGGAGGGACCACCCCTAGAATAATGGAAATCGCACGTAGGTCAACGTTTTTGTGTGTTCCCTTCTCTAAACCGTAGCCCGGGTTAACGTTTATCAGTACACCGCGTTGTAGCAGTAATGTCCGGATGTCTCTGGGGGTTATTTATTACTAGGATTATGTAGGAGACTACTCCATATTGTGCGTGCAAATGACTAGGCTGACAAGCGTGGGTTTTAGCTGGCCGATCAGCGCACGGCAAAAGCTCCAAGACGGCCTCAGCGTTCTTTGGCTTCGGATGGCACTTATTTGGAAACGCGACCCTCTATCCACTCTGACTGAGTTCGTCAAAATCCCTGTGTTGACTTCAATTTCTTAGACTAATTATCCCGCAGAGGCGAATCTCTAAATGCGTACATGAACATTAGCGAGGAGCTCGAACTTCAGCGTTATCTGACCCGCCTCGAAAGCTTACGAGCCTCTGCAGTCTCTGAATTTGATTTCAAAGAGCCTTTCCCGGAGGAAACTTACTCGAGGATTCTCAAAAGTACGAGCAATATGCTCGACGCTTTTCACGCAATGAACGTCATTATTTCAAAAGACCTCCGTACCTCGGAGAGAGAGGTTGAGATATTGAAGTTCACCGCAAATGAGAGGGCGCAGCTGTGTGCAAGAATAAGCCATTTATTCCAGGGTCAGTTGTCCTTGAGGATCGGGTGGCGGTTTATGCTCATAACAAATATAGTTTTGGCTTCTTCCATGAAGCTCGAGTACCCCATGAACAGTGCGCTGCCCAGCACAGAGCATGCGCGTGACAGGCTCTTGGCGAAAATGTTTAGATATCGCTCTAGTGGTAAACGCGCACATTCAACGACTGATGGAGACTTCGCTTTGCTCTACGCTTACGGTATACTCCCTACATTATTATTTCCAGGCACAAATGACTAATGCTGTGTAATAGCCTTGGTTACGGGGCAGTTGTCCGCCGAGATTGCGAAACTGGGCACGGAAGTGGAGAGGCTTTTTGGAGTTCTCGATGAGGATCGATTGAAGCTTGAGTGATGGCGGTGGTGTCCTACTTAGTTTGCTGTATCCGCTAAATCCCGGTCTACTCAGGGCCAATTGTAAATCAAAAGCTTCATCTGGCGGTTTATTGCAGCTCATCATATAGAGGTATAGCATACACACAGGCGCCTTGAGGGTATAACTCTTGCAGGAAGGTTTAGTCTATGGTTTTTACCTCCATTGCCCTGACTGATCAGGGAGGATACAAGAAATCAATCTTTCCTTAGCAATAATATTTTAGGTTAGAGCGATGAAATCCAGTCGTACCCTAGTAGGCATTGAATCATCGCGCCCCCAATGCCCACCGTTCGTTGTGACCACGTCAAGGTGGGCCTCGGATAACTCATTGCGGCTCAGTGAAGAGCATCAGTGGTTACCACTCAATAGAAAGGGGTGAAGTAAAAGTGGATCTCAGCAAGCAAACGTAGACCGCGGACGAATGCGCCAACATTCCCTCCCATGGCGCTCTCCTGGCCCACATAATATTTTTTTTTAACATGCTTAATAGGTGTCCACAGTCCGAAACTGGAACAAAACTTCTTGCACAAAACTCAAGGTGAGGCTCAAAATTAAGCGTCACGATCTACCTCACGAAAAGGATCCAAAAAAAGATCAGCTATAAATCGTCGACACAAATTCCCAAATACTTCTTCCATCTCAGAGACCAGTTCCACTGGATTCCTCTACTACTGGGCTCTCGAAAGAGGCCCTCATAATCGGCTATCTTGCGCAACTCATCCCGCATCGCTCACAATGCCGGACATCGATCCCGCGGCTCTAAGCCGTTCTATCCCAGCTACGCAGATTTCTACGGTATCTCTACCGCCTGTAAAGTCGCTTTCAGGGTCTACCACAAGCACTCCGAAGGTTATTAAGACTATTTCGATAACCCCGCGCATTGACCTAGAGCCTCTGTACACTTCGCTGAAGGCGGTGGTTGGAGAGCACTGGGTAGCGTATAAAGAAGCAATCAGTCTCTTTGTATTGGGTAACAATTCACCATACTACTCACTTTGCGAACCTAATAAGGTGGATGATAATTTTGGAGCCCATTGGCTAATTCGGGGTTCCCACAACAGGGCACTTAAACCAAGCCGAGTTATCGGTGCGAATCGACCATTTTATAACGAAGGACGTCAATACAGAACATCTCCACAATCAGCTACTAAGTGCGATTTACGGGAATGTTACAAGAGATCTCCCGGATCATGGGGTGGCGTCGTGGGTGTCCGCCAACGATAAGCCAACGAATGTCTCAAAACCGGTATCAGGGGATGCGGCGGAGCAGAGGTTAAAGACCGAAGTGATGCAGCTGCCGGCGAGGGATCGGCGGAGACTGAAAGATATACCACCTGATGTATGTTTTAACCCGCCCTTGACGATTGGGGGGAAGGGGTTCAAGTATACTTTCTGTGTTGGATGGCTGACAGCTGTGCTACCGCCAACAGATTGACCCGCACAGAATTTTTTCGAATTCGCTCAGTGAATACCACCAGGCGAAGCAAATCAAGATTCCAGATGTAGTCCCTGCAAGCGCAGGCGGTTTGAACAAAACCAGTATGAACCGACCCTTCCCTTGAACATCCCTCAGCCCCTAAGCCTCCGGAAATTCGAAATTACTTGACAATTAACCCCCATTCTCTCTACAGACTGGGACCTCGAAATTAGAAAACGGTATTCGCAACCCCTCGCCTGCGAAACAGGCGAATTCCCAGACACCGAGAGCATCAACGCACGTATGGTGCCTATCTGCTATGAAGAAGGCGTTGTCAACGGCGCCAGCGATGGCGCAGCAGCCGCCATGAACGTCGCGATAGAAACCTTTATCAAAGAAGTCCTAACGGGCGTTTTTGGGCGCGTCCGCAGCAACGGCCCCAGCTACATCATGACATCAACCTACAAACGGCAACTCGAGCGCGAGGAGGAAGGTTGGCTACGCGGCGACATACAGAAGAACGGCAACTCTCTCCTCCCCATCGAGCAGGCAGCCGCGAGCCAGCGCCCACCATTAGGAATGAGCGACTTCCGCCTCGCCCTCGAGATGGGCGACATGTATCTCGGACAGATGCCCTTGACCGTCGAGAAGATCATGTCGAGTTACCTCGAGGGCGAATTTGAAGATTACCAGAGTATGGAAATGGTCAAGGAAGATGTAGAGATGGCGAATGGGATTGGAGGATCAAGGCCCGACGATGCGCAGTCGACCGCGGAGTCGGATTGGGGTTGGGAAGGGGGTGGAGCGGCGGATAGAGAGGCGCTGGGGGCTCTGTTGGATGAGTGTTTGGCGGTGGGGTAGCCGCTTCCCCCTCCCACCTCTTCGTTTTCTACTATTTTCTCTTCGACTCCTGGAGCTGTATAACATATGACTAAAAAAACGACAGGGGGTATGAGCGATATCCGCGCTCCCCCCAGCCGTCGTTGCTTATTTCCTTCTTTCTGGCGTTTTTCCCGCTATTCTTTCCCCGCCTTCGAAACTCAGGAGAGGAGGCAAACTGGCATAGATGGCGTCCGTCTCTTTTAGCTTCTTCCGTTGCTACAACCTCTCCCTCCCCTTCTCTCAACCCCAAAATTCCACCCACATCACCCCCTTTTGCTCTCTCTCGACCGCCCCCACTGTACCACTACCACACCACCTCCTTCCCCCACCGTATCTTTCATCCATCCATCTGCATGGCGTTCTCAATCCTCGTTCCTTTTGCTTTTGCTTTTATCCCGGAGTGTCGCGGAGCGTTGTGGGCAGGTGTTGATCAGAGATGACCCATGGCTTATCTTTATGAATACGTACGGGCGGCGCAGCTAGGGTTAGGAGGGGGGTTTTATTATTATTGGCACAAAACACGCACACAAGCAACGCATATAACTGACGTGTATGAAAGAATATGTTCTATGTAACTTTAGTGTAGGGGATACCCCGCAGCTTTTCTCATCGTGTTTTGAGGACTAGATTTATCGTGGAGAGGTGAGGCGGGAAGGGGACGAACGAGAAGTTTCATTCAGCGGAGTTGACAGGCTGTTTATCCATCGTTTATCATCGATTAATTATGTCAACGCCAATCGATAACCTCTTGGTGGTAGCATTAACAGCTAAGCAGCAGGCCAAATCATATAGTTTTTGAATGCTCATACATCAAAGTTCCCCCGAACGCCAACCACTTAACCAGCAGCATACCATACACACCAAGAACTAGCTCTTCCTCATTCCAGCCTATCCACCACCATCTTCAGGGCTTCCTCCACATTCTTTCCCGCATTTCGCGGGTCTTTCGCAACGGCTTGCCACACCTCTCCATGCCGTGGTTCGCTGACGACGCATTTCGCCAAGACATCCGCTCGTTTCTCCTATTGACAAACCGAAGTCAGCCAAAGAAACAACATAAAAGGTAGATAGCATGCTAGAGTGATGGGGTTTCCTTACATCTGTACCATGCTGCAGTAGAAATTTATAATACCACCCCCATGTATCCCCCAAATCTGCATCCAGCAAAATAGATTTCTCAAACCAATTTGCTGCCTTGTCCAGCCGTCTTTCATACCAAAAAATCCTTGCTACGGTCACAAAGAGGGTCGGATCATTGTCGACCTTCTTGATAGCTTCCAGGCTGCGGGGTTTGCGCTGTGTGCGAGCTTCCAGGTTCCAGATACTCTCACTCCATAGAAGACCAGAGTTAGGGACCTCTTGGAGGGCTTTCGCCATGAGGACCTTAGCTTGAACAAGGTTGCCAGCACGCCGCTCGACACGGATGCTCTCGGTCCAGAGCTCTGCATTCTTCGGCACCGCGAGGCGAGCGCGGTCGAGTACTGAGCGAGCTTTGACGACCACGCCCGCCTTTTCCTCTAACCTTGATGCTAGAAGCCACAGCGGGACTGACTTCGGGCATGCACGGGTCCCGACTCCGTAGGCTTCACGAGCTTGGGGTAGCTTGTTATCCGCCTCATAGATCTGGCCTTTCATCATCCATAGCTTGTCTGCCTTTGGGTAGATCTGGAGACCCTCATTGACGAGTACAAGAGCAGCCTCAGTATTGCCGAGCTGGCGCTCAAACGCCACGCTCTTGATCCAGACACGATCCGTGCCGGCCTCACGCCGGGCAGTGGCGAGAAGTTCACGGGCTTGCTCAGGTTGATTATTTTCAGCCTCGAGTTTGACGGCCGCAAGCCAGATATCCTCGTTATTAGGATTCTGATTGAAGGCTTTACCGAGGACTATTCGAGCATTATCGATTTCGCCTGCCTGCCATTTCTCTTTGGCTAGCATCATCCAGAGCACTTCGCTTTGGGGGCAGGCCTCCACCGCCTTTTCCAGGAGCTGCCATAGTGCTTCTTTAGTCCCATGGACTTTCTCTAAGTCCGCTGCTGCGAGCCAGGTGGACTTCTTATTAATGAAAACTCGGAGCGCATATGCGTAAATCGCCCTAGCAGTTTCATATTTCCCGCGAGAGATGCTCGATCGGGCATCTTCCATCCAAATCTCCTTTCTATCGTCGTCTTCATCCAGCCCCCACCCTAAGGTCTCGCGAATGATAGCTCCACACGTCAGTATCGCACCTTCCTCTTCACATTTCTCTGCTTCAGTGATCCATTCTTCTCGTTTCAACATGGCCGACTCCTTTGCCAGGGCCTGGACAGCTCGTCTCATCACATTTACCTTCCCTGCATTTCCCATTTGCTCTTGTAGTCTTGCTGCCGCTATCCAAATCTCATGGCTTGTTGGTACTGCTTTCCTGGCTTTGTTTAAAACAGCCTGCGCGTTTTCAAAAGTCTCCAACCGAGCAAGCGCCAACCATAATTCCACAGACAATGGGATCATCTCTACGGCCTTGGCTAAGAGTAACCGGGCATCCTCGGGGTTTTCCTCCAGGTTAACAGCCTCTTTCCAGAGTACAACAGACTGCGGGATGTGGTCCAGGGCGTGCCGAATGACTCTTTTTTTAGCTCTTGGGTCATTTTCCAGCTTCATAGCCTCGATCCATAGACGTACAGAATGCTCGTTGTTCTTGATAGCATTTGCCGCAATAATCTTTGCATTGTGATTTTCGTTAAGTCGGATATTCTCTAGCCATGCATCCTCGCTCTTCGGGCAATGTTCACAGCCTCTAGCAATGACGTTCCTCGCTGCAACAATCTTCCCTGCATACTCCTCCAGCCGAGCAGCAGCAATCCACCCAGGTGCGTGTTTCTGATTAGTCTTGATGACTGACTCTAGCAGCAATCTTGCGCGCTTTACATCGCCGACCTGAATTTCTCCAGCCGTTATCTCGGATTTCGAAAGGCTAGTAAGGTAGCCCTTTGGGTCTATGTTGGTAGCACTCCCAACCACAGAGTCTGTTCCGGAACCAGCTGCGGCCTGGTCCAGACGGACCTTAAGCACTTTATCCCGCGCAGCTCCGATATCCGCAAAGTTTGTCATCGTACCGTCTGCATTGTCCGCAGATGACGAATTTGAAACTCCTTCATCCATCACACTTGTCTCAAACTGTGTGGAGTCCCTCGCCCCGGCGATGACGCTATCTGGTACAGCATAGAATTTCTGACGTAGATTTTGCTTCGCCCGTCGATTCTTTCCAGTAAGATCCCCAACTTCGGGCAAACTAGCCCAGTCTTCATCGCTCACAGTGACCAATGCCCTCTTTAAGTCGACGAACTGTTGTTGGATTTTCGGGTTGTTACGCTCATATTCTTCGCGCTCTTTCTTTTCGCGAGCTTCCCTGTAGGTAGTGAAAGGTTCAAGTCGGTAATCTGTCCAGAAACATCCAAAGAATATGATAAACCACATGTCTTTCTGAAGGACAAGGGGAAACAGTAAAGGGAGGTGACCAACCTTCTAACCTTCCGCCTTTTATCCATTCTCTCATCTACCTCCTGGTATATCCTATCCGCCTCATCATCGTCTTTATCGTAGGCCCCAGTTGCGAATAGCCCAACCTCATTCTCAGGATCCTGGTAGCGGTCATCGTCATCATCGTCATCCTTCTTTTCAGGAGCACCATACGCCGTAGGGGGAGCAGCTCCCAGCTGTGCTGCTCGTTTTGCAAGGGCCTCCTTGATCTGCTCTTCACTTGGTCCCTCACGCGCGGGTCCAAGGTCAGAGCGGGTCATAAAACCTGTAGCACCGCGCCCGAGACCAGCAACATAGTTCTCAGGTGCAGCCTGACTCAGGAAATCTTTGCGGCCCGACATGGTGAGAGATGAAGAGGCGAGAGTAATCGTTGCAAAGGAAATTTTCAAAGTCGAGATGCTGCGATGTGAGGCTTAACTTTTATTCGTTATGATTGGGTTAAATAGAGCCTCAATCAGATAAGATAACCGATAACTAGAACTCCAAAGAAAATGAAGATTTCCCAACAGGCCTGTTAACGTTTCTATTTCATAAGGTCTTCAACATGCCCAAAGCCAAGGCGGCAAAACGCAATGGTTCTGCCTCAAGTAGCCCTTATGCTACTGCATCAAAGAATAATATCTTCAAGATGAATACAGACCTCGGGCAGCACATCCTCAAGAATCCTGGCGTCGCCCAGGCAATTGTCGACAAAGCAGATCTAAAGCAAAGCGATGTGCGCATTCGTTTACCCCCTCTCTATGCATATTCTTCATTCTTTATTTATTATCTATTTTTTGGACAGTTTCTACGTTTTCTCTCGGCTAACAACAACCTACATCTCAGGTTGTACTCGAAGTCGGTCCAGGGACAGGAAACCTGACAGTCAAGATCCTAGAAAAGGCAAAGAAGGTTATCGCGGTAGAGATGGATCCCCGAATGGCTGCCGAACTCACAAAGCGCGTGCAAGGGAAATCAGAGGCAAAAAGGTTAGACGTCATGCTAGGAGATGTAATCAAAACGAAGCTTCCATATTTCGACGTCTGCATAAGCAACACACCATATCAAGTGCGTTACCTAAGTGCTGTTGGCGCTGTTGTCATTCAATTCAACTCTAAGTAGAAACGCCATCTAACGTGCGACTGCAGATCTCTTCACCCCTCGTGTTTAAACTCCTCGCCACCTCCCCGGCACCCCGCACTTGCGTCCTCATGTTCCAGCGGGAATTCGCACTGCGGCTCGTTGCACGCCCCGGCGATGCACTCTACTGCCGTCTCAGCGTCAATGCGCAGATGTGGGCAAAAGTAACACACATAATGAAAGTCTCCAAGAACAACTTCAAGCCCCCACCACTCGTCGAAAGCAGTGTCGTTCGACTTGAGCCGAAGAATCCGAGGCCACAAATCAGCTACGAAGAATGGGATGGCCTATTGCGAATCGTGTTTGTGAGGAAGAATCGGACGATTCGAGCGGGGTTCTTCGGCACAAGGGCGGTCATGGCGCTGGTGGAGAGGAATTATAGAACATGGTGCGCCCAGAATGACATACCCCTCGAAGATGGCCCCAGCGCCGGAGACGGTGATACCATGGACTTAGACGATGGAGGCGACCCCGAAGTTGAAGACGAGGAAGAGGAATGGAACGGGATAGTGGATGATGCAGATGACGGGATGGAAGACTTACCGGCATTCTTCAAAGAGGAAGCTAAACGGCTATCCCGGCTATCAGGTAGCAAGGGTAGTACAAAATCCCGACGCGAAAGGGGAAAGGTCGCTGAGCTAGTCCGCGAGAAAGTCCGCCGAGTATTAGAAGATGAGACGGACCTTGCGGATCGCCGAGCTGGAAAGTGCGATGAGGGGGATTTCCTGAAGCTTTTGTGGGCATTCAATAAAGAGGGTATCCATTTTAGTTGAGATAGAGCCCCTAAATTTGAGGCCACCCTCTCCCTACACATCCTTTGGTATAGACCCGAAGAGGCTGGTAACCTCTATTTACCTTATCGACCCTACTAGGTGATACCTCGAATATTTCCCTTCTCGTCATTGGGCAAATAGGCGCTTAAGCGGTATCATATATGGGCGTTTCCGGGCATCAAGCTAGGCGCAAAGACATAGCTAAAAACATGCAGGGGTTCCAAAAGCAGCTTGAAACCTATCAAACGCCTTTACCGGCTCTCAAACGGGTATCTGATGTTCTCAATTTCTACTATGCCAGCATAGTTAGCCCAGAATGGCGAAGATCCAAAATACCCCCCGCCGTCCCAACTCTATGTAGATTGGCGCCTCCTCCAGCAAACAATGGCATGCGCAGAACAGGCCGCCTAAGCCAGCCCCTCAACCTTCCAGACCTTGACCGCTGCATCCCATCCCACGCTCGCCACTCTCTTTCCATCGTCAATCCACACCACCCCATTGACGCCTCCCTTATGCGCATTCACAGCCTTAATCCTCTTCCATTGCTTCTCCAAACTCCACACAAACACGTTTGTATCCAGCCCACCACTAACTGCGTGCGTCCCTGCTGGATTCCACGCGATACTTATCACACGTCCTGTGTGCTCTGACCAGCGAATTGCAGCAATATTATAGTCGGATGCGTTGTACACAAGTATAGCGCCCGATGAGGTACCAACAGCGAGGTGAGGAGATGGTGAGGGAGAGTAAGAAAGGCAGGTAATCGGTGACATGTGGGGCTTTAGAGATACCTTAAGAGTAACTGTTGCAGGAGCGGAGAAGTTATAGATATGCATGGAATTGTCGTCACCACCAACGGCAACTTGGGTCTCTCCACTCACATCTATGGCGGCGATAGCTGTGGGGCCATACTTTGTTGTGACTTCACTTAGCTTCTGGCTGTTGGAGTCGTAGAGCTCTAGAGCCTTGTGTGTAGCAACAATAATAACAGGCCCCTTTTTGGTCAAGATGGTAATACCATTAGGTTGGCCATCAACTTTTGTGGCAGTGCCTACGAATGTATTAGAGGAAGGGTCGATTGTGCGCAGTGTATCGTCCCAGCCAACACTGTAAATACGACCACCGTGGTTTTCAGAGGCAGTGAATCCAGTGACTTGATTTCTGTGAGATTGTCCATCGGCTTTCTCGGCCAGACCAGTGGAAATATCCCACCTGCAGATCCTTCCCTCGTAGCTTCCCGTCCATATTGTCTCCGCATTGCCTTTGGCGCCTCCGTCGGCAATTATTGCTGTGATGTTGCCTTGATTTCCCTGGACCACTCGTGTTGGGGTCTCTTTACCCTCGGTAAGGTAATTCAGATCCCCGTCAAGGTTTAGACTCATGATCAAGCCATCACTTCGTCCTGCCGGCCACACAACTCCAACCTGGTGATGCGATATATTCACAACGCCCTCCTCGCCGAACTTCCAACTCCGGGCGGCCTTCCCAGATTCAACATCCCAGATTTTCACTGTTTGGTCTGCGCTAGCTGTCACAAATTTCTTCGAGTCTCTAGCCCACGAAATACCGAAGATACTTCCTTTATGCTCGCCCTCTCCAATTTGTCCCTTAGGTTCCCCCGTCTTGCCATCATAAAGCCAAATCCGTTTGTCTGCGCCCACACTCACTAGCAAGGATCCATCAGGGCTGAACTCAATGCCATAAATAGAGTTAACATGCTCGTTCACCAGGCTATTGTTAAATCTGAAGGGCGCACCATGGAAGAACACCACATTTGTATCGTTACTCGCAGTCGCCGCCCGGAGTGGCCGCTGCTGCCGGATAGCAACAGCGTTTATTTGGGCACCATGGCCCGATATCTCACCGACTGAGTTTCCACTATCATACGTAATACAGTGGCCGAACCGCTGTTTACCATCACCAACGGCTATAATTCGCTGGGAATCACCATCCCAGGCTATATCATTGATGCGGCCAGATATTATTTGGTATTCGCCTGCAAGACAGAAATATAGACATCAGCGCAATCGAACAGGCGTCAGACTGAGGATACCAGCACTCTCACCCTTTGTGGCGCCCTCTCCCACGCAATCCCAAACCCTAACCATACCAGAAACATCACCGCTAGCGACGTAGAAGCCTGAAGGTGCAAATTTCGCAACCGACGTCGTAGCTAAGTGGCCAGTGTATTGGGTGCTGATAGGTGGATTGTCAATACTACGGAGGAAGATCGATTTACTGTTCTTTTCGAGAGAAAGGGGGGATAATCAGCAAGAATTTAGAGTAAACCTACAACTATGTATGGGCGCCATTCACTTACCGCGTAAGCAATTCGCTCGCCTTTGAGATCAGCGGAGAGTTTCGTGGGTTGCCCACGAGATGTACTCGGAGACGGCGCCCAAATTGCATCTGCATAGCTTTTGAGCTGCTGAGAATACCTTTCAGATCGGGTTGGTCAATACCTGTCAGTATAGGCATTTTCAAATAGACTTTGCTTTAGATTGAAGACGCAGGTTTGCGAGTGTCAGAGCCGATTACCCCACTAATGTTGCCTCCCGTATTTAACCCCACCATCACCACACGTTTAGAAAAAAACCCCCTGCCGAGATTCAAAAAATAAAAAAAAAAAGGGGGATGAGATACCAAGACTCGAACTCGCAGCAAAAAAGGTTCGGCGTGTGGCACACCTACGTCCTTCTGTCTACATCCCAACTAAGTATGGTTTTAATTGCATCTAATCTAAGGGAATACCTCGTGGGATGAGCCTTTCCTACCACGAGGCATTCAAAACCCTTATGCCCAAATAAACATTTAAGGGTGTTCCCTAGCCCACTCAAAACAACCTCCTCCCAACATGTATGTGTAAACAGCGCCTGATGATTTAATCTTCAGACGTAGTCACCTTGAATTGAATGGTAAAGTTTAAAAAAATTCCAATTCATCTGTTCGTTTTCGGACGCTGAGAGTAGGGTTTCTTTGGCAGCACACACCCACCACACTACCCGCTAAGCACAATCAAGCGCTCTGTTTTTGACCCTGCTCCTCCCTCACCTAGTCCGATTTCGATGCGTTCAGCCACTAGGGTTTGTTCGACTCCCTACTCTTGTCTCGTCTTCGAAGTTGAGTGCTTGCTGAAGGTCAAGGACAGAAGCCATACAAAATCACAGCTCCGCTTACCATTTTTGTACCCACCACAGCCATAGATCATGAAATACCTCCATCACCAAGTCTCAAAATGGCTGAGACTCAATAAACTAACCTATAAATGCAGAATACCTTGTTGCATTCATCTCCCCCTTCCCTTTTCTGGCAAGGAAGAAGACCCAGTTGCTGCTCCCAGAAAGAGGTTCGAAGGACTCCCGTGAGATGGCAGCCCATACCATTCCCGGGGGTTCTTAAGCAATGCGTAGAAAAGTAGCGATGGTCATTTTTGCCACGGGGAAGGTAACGCCCGATTGTCGAGTGGAAGTCCACACCGTCCGAGGTAGGAAACGGCTCATCAAAAAAAAGGAGACACAGATCCGAAACTAGGGTCAAGCATGAGGAAGCAGCAGCGTGAGCCATATCAATATACATATAGCTAATAGGTAAGCTAACAATACAATTCGCATCAGTCTCAACTATTAACCCAACACGGCGGTTGCCGTATCAGAAACTCCATCTCGTGCCGCGCTTCTTCGATCTTGCTCGCATTTCTAAAAGTTCCGGGTGCTTATGCACGCTAGGCATGAGTCCCAACCCAATTGATCTTCTAATTGCCTTTGCAATTCGCCTCTGGTTTTTTGGTCGTAGCCCCGTCTCACGGGAATGTTTGATCCGCCCCATATTAGTCATGTATTCAGACATTATCGAGAAGTTCTACATTGCGGGACAGTCAGTCAGCCTGAGCCCATAATAGCTGAAGCACAGTCATTCTGTGCAGTAACCAGGATGTTTCGAAGGGTGGAGAGTACGTTACCTTGTACTCATGGATAGGATTGATCGCCAGCACATCAAACGGATCCCTCGAGGGCTTCACCCGAATCCTCCACTTCCTCATCTCTACAGGACTCAAATCGTGAGGCGCGTAAACATCGCCAAGCTTCCACTTCCTTGTCATCATTCTCTCTAGATCAGCAGATTGGCCATACTGCGCAATGGCTTCGAGCGTCGTCCTTCGCGTGGCATTCTGCCTCTGCTTCTGGGCATTCACCATAGAGAGAATTGGTTTATAGGCGGCGAAAGAAACCTCCTTGGCCGGAAGCCGTATGGGCGAGCCGGCGTCATTTGGCACTAGGAAGGAGTCAGTGCCTGTTGGGATATAAAAACCAAGGGGTGCGTGTACCTTTGCTCTGTCCTGTGGGGCTTGAAGACGAAAATGCCCGCCTCAGGTATCTTGGAATTAGAAAATCCCGAGACAGTTTGATTGAGGGTATCCGTGGAGGCATGACGATATGATGTTTTAGAAACAATTTTGATTCGGGGGTGAGCTAAGCCTAGGTAAAAGTCTTGGCGCATTAATCCCTGCCGTCGTTCCCAGCTCCATACAGAGAATTGCTTCAATCGTAGTGCAATCGAGTACGAGTATCATGAATATTATATAGTCGCTCGCTCCCGGTATATCCAATATATCTAATGTTACTTTGGTGTTTGCATTTCTTCCATTATTACTGGGCTAACCTATTTTAGGACAGAACATGCCATCTCATCTTACCCGTATTTTCTTTCAACGCATTCTTCACGGCGAGTCCTATGTTCTGTGTCAATGTACATATCGGCCAGTCTCCATTGTGCGGGATAGCAGTATGCCATTCCTCTGCTCTTCGCAGCGGAGAACCCTCTTCCTCAAGCCCGACCGAAGGCCCAAGAAAGTGGACCTCGATCCCGGATTAAGGAAGATGCTGGATTTGAACGAGAGTGCGAGTATGCAAGCACGGCCCCCACCGGCGAAGGATCTGGCCCAAGCCTTCAAGGCATTCTTCAGATCAAAGCACCAGATAAGAGAACCGTTGGAGGAAATTCAGGCTATGCATGCGTTCGCGACTTTTCAACATCTACAGAGGCATAATGCGGAACAAGATGGCTTCGGACTCTCTCTAAACGACTTACAGACCGCTATGGATGCGCTAGTACAAGTACCGGAAGGGAATGTTTCGATCCACCATGCATTTGCGAAAGCCCTGTTTGAGGAGATAAAACAGAGGAGGGAGACGAACCCTTCAAATGCATTAATAAGCGGACTCAAGGATCTCTTGCCCTATGTGAGCGTCATATGTCAGACAGGAAATACAATGGAGGCACAGGCATTGGTTGAGAAACACTGGAAAGGTCACCCAGGGAGAACAGGACGAAGACTAGCAGCCAGGTTACTCGAAGGCTTCGCGAAAGAGAACAAGGAAGAAGAGCTACTTCGGGTACTTGTTCTGATGGAAGAGAACGGTGTTGATTTTGATTCTAGAGTTCACCAGGTGATTACGAAGCATTATGCGCTTAAAAACGATGTTGAAGCAACGAAAAAGTGGTTCCGCCACCCCATCGCTCATGGAGAGACGCCGACGCCGTATACAAATGCCCACATCTTACGCTTTTGTCTGCGGAATAATGAATTGGAATGGGGTTCTGCAGTCTTTCGATCTATTCTAGAGACTAACCCAGACAAGAAAACTTGGGATATTATTTTCCAATGGGCAGCGGCAATGGGGAAAGGAGTGGATGAAGTAGAACAGATGATGCGAGTGATGGTGCGGAGAAATCCTGATGATGAGACGTTGAGACCAGATATAGAAACAATCAACGGCCTGGTGGAATTTGCGAATTCAAGGAACGACCCGTATACCGCAGAGAGATATATTTCATTGGGCCAAAGGTGGAACATGGAACCTAATGCTGAAACCTACATTCTGCAGATGGATTACCGGATAAAAGTTGGTGACATCGCCGGGGCGAAAGCTACATATGAGGTGCTAAGGGCCGAAGACGTGCCGCAAAACGAGGATCTTCCTGTTATCTTCCGACTGATTCAAGCGCTCTGTGCCGCAAAACACACCAACTTTTACAACATAACGTCTATTGTTGCTGATATCACTGAACGCAAAGTCCGCCTTGACCCAGATACTGTCGTGGCGCTTTGTCTCCTCCATCTTCGACGAGATGAACCGAACGAAGTAGTCGACCTCCTCAACTCCCATACCTTTCACTACAGCCTTGACCAGCGTGTCTATGTACGCAACGCCCTTCTCGCTTTCTGCCTGGATCGGGACAATTCCACCGCCCGTGCTTGGGATGCCTACCAAATCTTTCGTCAAGTATTTGACGAAACACCTCTCGAGATCCGCTCGCTAATGATGCGCGAGTTTTTTGACCGTCGTCGGCCAGATATGGCATGCCATATCTTCAGCCATATGCGCCATCACTTTAACCCCGAACGCAGGCCTACTGCAGAGACATACATAGAATGCTTTGAGGGCATAGCTGGTGCAGCCGATCTTGAGGGACTTCAGATGATTCATAATACGTTGAAGCTAGACGATGAGGTCGAGCCCTGTACGAGGTTGTATAATGCGCTGATGTTGGCATACACAGCGTGCGATATGCCGTTCCGCAGTCTGGAGTTTTGGGACGATATCACTAATAGCCGCGAGGGCCCAACTTACAACAGCATCCAGATCGTGTTTGAGGCATGCCAAGCAGCACCTTTTGGAGACCGACATGCTAGGCCTATTTGGCAAAAACTCAAGAAAATGGGCGTTCAGCCAACCAAGGAGATCTACGCAGCTTATGCAGGAGCGTTAGCTAGACAGGGCCATTTAGAAGAGGCGAGGAAGGTGGTTGATGGAATGGAAAAGGATGCTGGATTTGAGGTCAACTACTTCTTGTGCGAAACCCGTTGTAAATTTCTAAGTTATGAAGTAGTATGGGTTGTGATGCTAACATACTCGCCAGACTGGGGACATTGTACAATGCCACAACGGGGCAAAGCCGACAAGACGAAGTTGAAAAATGGGCTTCTGAGGCCCACCCAGAGGCCTGGGGTGAGTTGGTCAAGTTAGGGCAAAGGACTACGAAAGATGGCTGGAAGAAATTCGAAATCGATCAGAATCTTAAAGCATAAAGCAGCATCCCATTACCGACACTCTCGAGAGGAATATCATCTATATATTAAAATAAGCCAAGGTACCGTGTCGATGTTAGCTTTCATAAACCGATCTCTAGGGGGCACCAAGCACCGCCCTTTTGCTTTTGAGTCTTCACCTGTTAGTAGAGTCGAGGGCACAAAGAGTAAAGAGTCAAATAATACTATAACAATGGCATACCCATATAACGCTAATTATTGCAACTAACTTAATAAGTATATCATTTGCTGACTAATCAAACCACAAATAAACACTTTAACTTGCAAGAAATACTCAAAAACCTCAACTCCACCAGCAGATATGGTCCGAAAACTCAAGCACCACGAGCAGAAGTGCGTCCACCCACTTGCTCCAATTACCTTCAATTATCTATCCCGCTAATCATTTCCTTTGTCCAGACTCCTCCGCAAAGTCGACTTCACGACCTATAAATCCGACTCCTCCCACCGCGCTGCCTCCATCCTCCGCCGTTATCACATCCAAAAACCCTCCGATTACACTGCCTATAACCGGCTCTCCGGCTCTCTGCGTCAACTCGCGCACAAGCTCTCCCTACTTCCCCCTGACGACCCCGTGCGGCGGAAACATGAAGACTTGGTGCTTGAAAAGCTATATGCAATGGGTGTGCTCAGCCATGGCAGCAAACTAAGCGAGGTGGAGCGGAAGGTGGGGGTTAGTGCGTTTGCGAGGCGGAGGTTAGGAGTCGTGATGACGCGGTTGAGGATGTGCGAGAGGGTTAGTGAGGTAGGCTGGATTCCATTAAGCCACTTTGTATCATACAGATATTAGGGAGCTGACTGTGCGTAGGGCGTAAGATTCATCGAACAGGGCCATGTGAGGGTTGGACCCGAAGTCATCACAGACCCAGCATATTTGGTTACACGGTATAGCCTTCCTCCCTGATGAACGGCCCACTGAAATACTTGGGGTTGAATATTAATATCATCTTAAATGTATAGGAACATGGAGGACTTCGTAACATGGGTTGACTCATCGAAGATCAAGCGCAACATCCTCAAATACCGCGATAAGCTGGACGATTTTGACCTACTTTAGAGGCCACGGAAACTACTTCCAACTTCCCTGTGTATGCTTGCTTTACTACGTCAATTACGGCTAGAGGAGCAGCGTTCTTCGTGTTGTGGTTTATAATATATCTCTGATTCAGCCATACCTCTACAGCCCGACCCAACCAAATACCGCTTAATGACATATTACCCTCTCACTTCGGCGTCTCCGCAACCCTATACACCAACTTCTTCCCACTAACTTTATCCTCTCTCATCGACTGCATCCCTTCCAGGACACCCTTCAATCCCTCCTCTCCGACATGGAGCGGATGCACCTTAAACTTTCCATCTCTCAATAAACCCTCCGTCAGCGCCCAGAAATGTTTCTGGAACTCATAATCTTCCGGCACTGGAGGAAAGCTTTTACCTGCCTTGACGAAACCCTCACCAAGGCCTGTGTATGCGAACGTGACTAGATTCTCGACATCACCACGCGGCAATTTGGGCTTGGGGATGAGGAGCCCAGAGTATTTTCCGCCGGCGGGTCCGATGGCGTTAGCGCAGATGGCGCCAGTCACGTCACTGCTAATACAGTCAAAGACATAAAAGAGCCTGTTGGAGGTGAACTTGCGAATCTCAGCGGCGCAATTGGGATCATTCTATAAGTTAATGGAGTATCGGTTAGCACCCACGTTGTCTCGGACCAGTACCAGAGAGGGATATACATACATAGTCGAAAGCAGCATCGGCACCGAGACTCTTGACCAATTCGAAGTTTCGAGGCGAACATGTCGTCACAACCGTATACCCCGATCTACCGCCATACCATCAATCAATCACCCTCTAAACTTCGGCCCCTTACCGAATCACGGATGTCAACACACTTACAGCTTCGCAAACTGAATCGCCAATGTCCCTGTCGCGGTACTTCCGCCATATATCAAAATCGGAAGCCTCGTCTCAGTCGGTGAACTAGGCAGCTGCAGGCCTAGGCTCTGGTAGAGCCCTTGCCCCACAGTCGTGATACCGATCCCCAGCGTCGCTGCCTCCTCAAACGTCACGTTATCCGGGATCCTGATCTGACCATCCCCCTTCGCAACAATATATTCCGCGAAGGCGCCGCCATCCAGCTGACTTGCATTTGCTACCCATCCAAAGGACGATTAGCAACCGCCTTCCCGCATCCACAATATAATCCACCATGATCAGTTTTATCCTACGACTACTTACATCCATGCACGGCCCCGGCAACCCTATCCCCCCTCTTAAATAGCTTCGTGACGGCCGGCCCAACCTCCTCGACGACCCCAGCGTAATCACACCCCACGATCGCCCCAGGGGTCGGGAGATAGTCAACGTGTTTCCAGTCCGTCGGGTTCAGCGCCACTGCCACGGTCTTGACCAGTATATAATCGTCTCGGAGCTTAGGCACAGGAGTACCGGAGATGAGCTTCGCCACACCTTGCTCGATCGATTGGACTGCATATTGGGTGGTTGGTGGTGCCATTACTGTGGATCTTCAATCAGACTCCGTTGTGTTGTAGGTGTAGAGCTCTAATTGCTTCTACGCGTTTTCTCCCAATATCAACGCCTATTCCTCGAATATTGAATATCAATGTAACATATGGGGAACTCGATACCGAGTGCGGGAGACCAAATATATAGGTAGTGAACATGACAGCACTACGCTCCCCGTCCCAGCGGGATAATACCATTCAAGGCTTGATGATTGATAATCCAAACTGCATTGCCTCACATCCAACATCCTACAAGATCCCGATCTCTTCGGTGGAGTTTTCCACCGCTACTTAATAATGACGGAATGAAAACCAAGGTAGTGGGCTGAGGAAGTCGCAAAATGTCACCGATCCTCGTCCCCAACTTTCCAAGCACGGCCTAACCATCGAGCCGCCCTACACGGGCTACCGCCCCGAAATGTTGGTATATCCCATTACTAAGGACGGTCGGGCCCCGTAGCAATTATTGTTCCGTCCCCAAAAACAGCCATGCAAATAAATGCACTGTGCCGCCAACATATGCAAAGGGGCGCGGACATTAGCGGAAAGCAATTCCCTGTCCCCCAACAAACACACGAGAATAGAAAATCTAAACCCGACACGACCTCCGCCGACCAAAAAAAAAAAGAACGGCGCCATGGCAATAACCATCCTAACCACAATCCCCACGTCCCACGGGAGGAGCGCCTGTAGCCAAAAGAAACTCCAGCCTAATACGCTGCGCCAAACCCCCAACGGCGTCCTATATACTCAGGATCCCCACGCACAAACACGCAATGGAAGTCTAACAGAATGCATATTATATAAGTCGGTGACGCAAGAAATTATATTACCAGCACTACAGGCATGTCCCCCTGCTGAAAAAAAAAAAAAAGATAAAAAATAGACAAAGGAACGGAAAAGAGTATCGGTGAAAAAAACAGAGGGGATGTAGATCATGTTAGGCGCCGCAAGTGGTTTTTTTTTTTTTTTCCATTTTAGCATTTTACCTGGATATTCTGGTTGGGGGTTACTACGGATCTCGGTTTTAGCCCGATGATGGCAATTTTCTGCGTCTTGTAAAAACTGGGTTTAAGTCGAGTATCTTCATTGGGGGTATATCGACTAATATTTCAACTCCATGATGCCATGGTTGGGTCGTTGTGAAGACATGAGTAGGCTTTTTTTTTTTGGTATTGAGAGCAAAAATATATTCCTTCATTTTCATTTTCAATTTTTTTTTTTTTTTTTTTTTTGGTGATGTTGACCTGTAGGTAAGTGTTAGTCCGCGATAGGAAACCATGTGGTGTGACTTGTAATTCATTCTCATTCCTAGAAGTCTTCTAGCAAGACTTATGCTAATAGCTGGCAAGTTCCTCGTCTTTGAAGACGTAGAAACAGAAGAAACCACATCCCGAGCTGCGAGAGGGTAAATCCATGGCGTTGCCAGATGCCATCGGATGTCTAGAGTAAAGTACACGCATTATGACCTAGCTCCTCACCGACAGACCGTCGCCGTGACCCTGCGCAATGTGAAAAAGAAACGGGTAAGCTGAGAAAAGAGGCAAAAGCAGAAGCAGATCAGTCCGTGACGTCGTCATTGATGCAAGCCAGCCCTATTTGAACACTAAAGAAAAACTGAACTGAGCACAAAAGTGACATTTTGAGCCACAGCACGAATTGCCGGACAGCGAAGAAAAACTCACGCCAAATACCTTGACACCAAGGGAGTGCAAACGTAAGATGCGAATCAAACCAGGATCTTAGCGTCGTGAAGAACAAACAACATGATGTTGATGGGTGCGTAACAGATGAAAAGTAGCCAAACTAGGAACCGTACTCGAAGGTCTAGTAACTTTTTGAAGAAAATAAGAGAGCTCGATGATCAAGGAAATCCGAAGCCATTTCAAATGCAAGACGCAGAACGTGGGGAGGAGCAAAAGCCACCACGTCATATTCGAAAAGAAACTGGCTGAAGAATGATGCAAATATCACTAGCCATGCCAAAGGGAGTTTGAAGAGAGCCGAGATGTTCATGAAAAAGCCAAAGGAAACTGATCCGTAGAAGTTAAAAGGGGAAAAGGTTGTCTAGCAGGGAATGAAAGAATAAACGTGAGGGTAAGGGCAATGGAAAGGCCATCTACCCAAAAGGGTGAGCCAACCAAATGCCTTTTATACAGAAAGCCCCAACAGCAGCTGTATATACCTCGCATCTACCGTGCAAAGGGTCTTGACTTTCCAACCCCGGCACAAGTCAATCGAACTGAGGTGACATGTGGCTATCTAGACGTCTAGATGTGGAAAAAGCCAAGTGGGTCAGACATCCATCATCTCCGAGTCGTCCACAAAGGCTTCATCCGCTGGCCCCCAGTTGCCCTCAAAGACCGTGGCTCCAGCTCTCCTCCTTACTTCCACCCACTTTACACCAACGGTCCCGAGGATCTGGTCTGGCAAGGGTCGATCGGTAGGACTGGGGGATATCATCCACCCCACGATTCTTTCAAGTGCCTGATCATTCTGTGGATCGGTCATGAAGGTGGGGGCACGGAGGGTCTCATCACGGTAGGAGAGGTTAAAACCGGAGGTAGAGTCTTCCCCCAATGGCTTATCCTTTAATTGTCGACCGAGCTGCTTTTGAGACCCGAAACCCTCTTCACCAGAATCGGACCGAAAGAACTCCTCTAAGGAACTCTCTCTAGTGAGGGGGTTGCCGGATTGATCCCGGAACACAGTACTGCCGCCATCGCTGAACGTTAAGCTTGGAACGTCGCTCATATCGCCTGTTCTCAACTTCTGCCATGAAGGTCCGTTATCGGGAAGCTCCACATTGCCAGCGATCTCAAGCATGATGAGTCCCAAGGCAAAAATGTCGGCTGGTTTGTCAAATTTACCCATCAAGATCTCAGGGCCGATGTACTCGCGATCGCCCTCTCCTTCGATGCCAGCGGGGGCAGGCCATTCGGAAGCCATGCCAAAATCTGCGATCTTCAGTACCCCTTCGAACGTTATCAGGATGTTTGCCGGTTTGAGATCTAAGTGAATGAAGCCAGAGTCATGGATTTGTTTTACGCCCTGCCAATAAGGGTTAGCGTTTTGTACCTAGACATAAATGCAAAGTAGACTTACGAGAGATAACTCCAGTAATATTTTCCAGATGCGGAAATCGTCCAGCCTGGCTTTCCTCCCAACCTGTGCCAGAAATAGATCCAAACTACCTTCCTCGCAGAACTCAGTCTGCATATAAAGGTGGTTCTTTTCCTCCCAGCTGTCAATCAACTGGACTATATGATCTGATTGACCTAACGCCTTCAAAATGACCACTTCCTGAAGCTTCCGTTGCCGGTCTCTTGTCCCACTGTAGGCACTTCTTGACTTCTTAACCGCAAAAACTCGGTCAGGAGGTGAGGTCTGGGTAGGCCCTTCAGTGCTGGATAACTTGGTTCTAGTTTGAAAGTAGCTCTGAGACTGAGTGACGCGATAAACCTGGGAGAATTCTCCAGTCCCAATTAATTCCACTTTATTGAACCTAGATGTTAGGCTCTCATCCATATCCACAGATACAAATCCATTAAGTGGGGTAATGTGAGGCCGTCTAATTTGAAATCGCGCGAAGTATTCTCGACCAGCGGTAGGAGTGGCAGGAGGCAGCATCATCGCGCTGCTGCCACCGTCCGGGACAGGAACATTCGAGTTTCTATCCCCCTGCGCAGAGATAGACAGGCCACTGGGATCAGGCGGTAATATATTCTCCTGCGGGGTGCGAGGAGAGACTTGCTCAAAGTAGTCTCGTCTCCCTAGGGGGCTTGCTGTTGGATGATCTCTTGTCTTAGTATACCCCACATTTTCTGGACAAGAGAGAGGTGATGGAAAATTTGATTTTTTCCGCACCGAAGTTGGTGACATGGTACGAGAAACACGTAACAAACGAGAACATGCCAGGGCTGAAGTAGTCGTAGTAGGCGAAAGTAGAAATACAGTAGCGGGAGCGGGGGTGGGTGAATCATCCATGATTATATCACTCTCCCCGCTCGCATTTTCCATAGGGTTACCAATTGGAGATAACTTACAGCTCTGCTGGGACTCACGCCCAATAGCTGAGGTCGTTGCGGACCCACTCCCATCATCCAAGGACCTCTGCCCAAATAAACCACCTCCCTGGCTTCTGCCACTCCCTTGCTGAGCACTTCCAGGACCGCAAGATTGTTTTGTTGGTGTTGGCGGGAAGTCGACATCGCTACCTGAAAGGCTCTGGCCCCGAGCGCGGCCTTTATTGGAAGGAGACTCTAAACCGTCATCGCCATCGACACTTATGAAACTACCACGCCTGGATATTCCACTCTTGACAAAACCGCTTCCAAAGACGCTTGCCCCTTTTCCGAACGTCCCTGGTGTCGGCCTCGTAGTATGGGGATTGAAGGGCGTCGAAGGAGTACCGAACTCGTGGTGGACCTGCCGGGTCTTTGCTGTTGGGGCCTCCGGTACATTAGCTGTGGGCGCTGAAAAGATGGATGTTGGTCGTTTGCAAGGTGTATCTGGCATCTGGGCTTTGCTTCCCGCCCCGGCCATCTGCCGATCATCAGAGTTTCGATTACGCTTGGAGATTAGTCCTGTGGACATGAAAGCCGCTTGGTTTGGCCTTACAGACCGGTAGTTCTGGGGAGTAGCAAAAGACGATTCGGTCGAGAGTACCCCCGTCGATGGTTCCCGCGATACTGGTTCCCTAAAAAGAGGTCTTGAAGACCCGACTGGAAGTGACTTCGAAAAATCGATTATGGGTCTTGGGTTTGCCGGAGGGTGTATAGGGGCGTGGGTGGGAGAGTCCGCCAACAGGTCTCCCAAACTTGAGCCGGAGGAGGAAGTTGTCATCGCGCGAGATAACGGATGAGGTTGATGAGGCTGATTGATCCCATGATGTAAGTCTTGCGATTGCTGAGATAACATATGGATAGACGCGGAGGGCAGGTGCCCTTGCGAGAAAGGGCTATCCCGAGACCCTGGCGGCATGAAGCTATCTAGAGACACACGGCCTCGGACCCTTGGAGGCGGTCCGGGTGTCGCAAACTCGAACCCAAGGTCGGACGCGCCAGGTCTCGACCGCAAGTAGTTGGGTTTTTCACCGTGTCTTTGCTGGAGAGTTGATTTGCGCAAAGAAGATGAGCGCCTGGTCATGGATTGGATTGGTGGTGTTAAAACGTGACAAGCTATGCTATTGGGGTTACTAGTCATTTCAGAGTCTTGGCCCGTACCGTCATTGCGCGAATCGAAGTGTGAAGAGGGAGGTGTGTGGTCAAAGATATCGAAGTCGGGCCCAAACGATGCGCCGTGTAGGCTTCTTCTTTTTGCAAGAGGGCTGCCTAGAGTTGCTTGATCTAGGTTCATGATTCCGTCACTGCGCTTGAGCGGGCTTGAAATTGCCGCAAGCCCACTAAGGCTTCCGGCACCACTCTTTTCTAGCCCAGATAGGGCAGAATGCTGCATGCTTGGATCTTCTGGTGCTTCCCCAAATCCTAATCCGCGTGATTGCCTGTCGAATCTATACTTCTCCCCAGGGCTGACACTGCGAGACCCCTGGTTTTCTTCGCCAGCTACTGCCAATCCAGGAGAAGGTGGGGACTTATTCCCAGTGTTTTTTGATAGTTGCAGCGGATACTTGATCGGACTACCCGGAGCCGTTTTTGAACGCGTCGTTGCAGACCGCATCGGTGTGAGTCGCCGGTTTGCGCTGCGAGTTATCTTTGCGCTTGGGGGAAACGGCACTGCCAGAGGCGACTGAAAGGGGGTTGTAGACGAGATGCCCGCGGATGATGGTCTCGGTGGAGGTGAGCGAGGGGAAGGTGATAAAGGCGAAGTCGGTGAAGGGGACTTTGATGTTACCAGACGAAACGTTGGCCCCTTAGAGGGTGATCTCGAAAGTGATCGCCGAAGAGACCTTATCGCAGCAGTATCGGGATGGTGAACATGAGTTGGAGACGGAAAGTGTAGGGTGCCGCCCGCAGCGGAACGGTGCGGGGAGTAAGTGACCACCATGAGAATGTTATGAGCGCTATGCGCTTCTCCCCGCTTTGGATTTTGAAGTATGCAGGAGTTAACACTGGTATGGAAGTCGAAATATTAGGCGTGAAGCGAGCTCGCTGCTTGAAGACTACCAGCAATAGTCAACGTCTGTGCAAGAATTAATAAGCATGACAACGATGGTGTCGTTTTTCCAATCGAGCCATGACACACTTGCAAAGAGAGTGACTCACGTCGAAAACCAGCCGCGACCACGGGTAGAATAGCTAGCTCTTCAGGTGCTGATGACGGTACTCCGACACACCAGGCTCCGCTGGCAGGAATGTTGAAAGAATATTATATGCACAGAACGTTGAAAGAAAGACGTCGCGTGGGAGTGTCGTAAGTGAAGAGATGAAACGGGTTAATCAAGCCAAAACGATCATTGTAGATCGATAAGGGAATTCAACGGCGCCCCTCCCTTGGACCATCCACTCACTTCCTCCCCCTTCTACGAGCGAACGTGGAAATTTGTTTACACGCGCAGTTGCTTGGAGGTGACCTGATCGCGGTTGCGTTTCAATTCCGTGGCGAATCGCTGCAGACACGAGAGGTCGGTGAGGAATTTCGAGGTTGAGATCCAGAACGCGACGCGAATGAAACAAATCGGCGGAGGGCGCGTATCGTCCTTGTGATTTGGCAACAAAAGGAATGTGTGCGATAGCGATCGTTTGAAATACCGTGTCAGTGTTGACGTTGGCGTGTGGCTAGGCAAGGAGATGAGCGGGACGCGTGCGATTGTTGTGGTTGACCCAGAGCGGAAGGAACGACAAAACAAAAGCCGCCAATCGCAATGCTTGCCAGGTCTACGCCACGACGCGAATCCAGACAGGGTCCCTTATCGTCTCCCTGGCTCAACCGTTAGAGATCAAAGGAATGGCAGCGAACGAAATAGACAACTGCTGAAGTGAGAAGAAAAAGAGATCAGGTCAGATGCTTGCCGGGAGCGAGTGCGTAGCATGAGCATGTGGGGACAGATGGCTTAAAGACCCCTTTGGACAAGAAAGTCGGACGCACGCGTTTCCTAATCAAGCAATGCCCAAAACAAGACTTAATCTTATCGCAAATTACGCATAATCCATCACGGCTATTACCCTGAGGACAACATCTAGACAAGCATGATGATTCCCTTAGGTAAGTTCGTATGTTCGGCATCGTTAAATTTGTAGGATCTGCGTAGGCTTAAGAGTTGGGTTTGAAATACACTCTGGTTACCAAGATAGAACTCCCTAGTGCACGGAGTACTTGGTACTTATGCAAGACTTGGTCGAGGATCACAGTCCAAATCCCTCCTGCTTGTAGGGATTCACGAGGAAGAACATGTATTGGATGAGAACACTGTGGGTTGTGTTAACCCGCCTCTGTCTATGCACGAGGAGCTTTCGAATGGCTTTCGAATGGCCTATTCACTGGCAGTTCTGGAAACGACTGATCGTCGTATTCTTCGAGTCTGATTCGCGGTAGCAGGAGAGTTGGAAAATTCCTTGTTTGATTTTTTTTTTTATTGATAAGAAATTTTCGTGGCGAAAGAAAAGCAGAGAAAAAAAAAAGAAAGTAAAGAAAATAAATGGTTGGATGGGTAAGCTCGTCGGACAAGCGGCAGTTAAGTCCAACGAATAAGGTTGTGGGTACCTTTAAAGCTGCATACAGACCATGCGCTGGAACAGCTCAAAAAAGCAAAGCAAGGTATAAAAGCACGATGCGGGCTTTCAACGCTCTTGGTCTTCGGATGACGCAGCATGCAGTATGCCCAGCGTGCCATTCCGAGGGTTCGGGTTGGGGATGGTGGGAGCCTCATAAGGAGAGCCCAAATTTCCCCAGACTTTGATGAAAGGGTACAAGGCCCACAGGAAGAGTTGCTCCTTGCCGTTGATCCGTCCAGCCCTACCAGCACTGGCATGTAATAGCGCAACTATGTAGCTCTGGTGCGACAAGGCGCAGTGCTGTGACTCTCATCGATGAATACCACACAGTGGTGCAAAGCCGCAAAGCCTCGCCTGAGCGGGAAATGAGTGAGTGGTGACGAAACACGTTACGGCCTTTTACTCGCTCTCGCGGACAACACTCAACACCTCTCTTTCTCGCGAAGCAACGAAGTCACTCAGCCAAACGTGCAGAACAACTTGTCGAATCATCCACTGTATCACAAGGGTTGTCACGGCCCGCGGTAAGGGCATCGGTATTGCAGAAGTTTCGTTCTGCACCAGAAACCCCAAATCTTACTGGTAGAGGGCCCGTGCCCCGATCCCAAATGGTTTTCCTAAAAGTTTGCTCGGCTCGCTAACTCCCCGATCAGCGACAACGCTTTTCAATCTCAACTGCAACTGTCACTCGTTCAACGTTCGGCCAACTCACAACCAACCCGACAGCGTCAAAACAAACGTTGCTGGACTGCTTCTCGGGAATTCTCGCCGTGGCATCTGTAACTTTGCTGCGATTTCCACTGGTACCTCTCGTCAGCGCATACGCCCCTGGGCGTCGGCGTCTGTCGCCTGACTGGCCCTCCGAACCAAGCCCAGTGCAGCGTCGTGGTTCCTATCGGATCCGTAGGGACTCTCTACCATGGCGTCTTCGAAAAACAAACAAAAGGACCCCTCCTTAAACCTGGGGGCCTCTGAGCCCTCTGCTGGTGAGGCAAAAGGCGGTGGTGGGGGAAGTCAAGTAGTTACTAAGGTCGAGCTCCGGGATCCGTCAACACCGCCGTTGAAGCGATCTCCAAACAGCACTTTTGTTCCCCCTTCACCTGCCAATTCGGCTAAAACCTCACGCGAACCGTCTCCGATTAGACCGCCGCTGAAGCCTGGAACGACGAGAGGTCAAAGATCACGGAAGAATAGCCGTGAGGGAAGCCCTAACCCCTCGGCGGGCTCTTCGACACAACCCTCTGTATCAGCGGTGCAAAGAGCATTGGTGACTGCGAATACACCATCACTTGTACCCACTGTTGTATCCGAACCTGTGCTAAAGGCTCCGAGACCGCAGAGACCCGCCGGTGGGATGCCCCCTGATAGTGCGCTTCGGTGGCCTACATCTCCACGCCTTAGATCACCCCCTCCGAAGGAGCCATCAGGGAGGTCCGCGTTGCTATCACCTCGCAAGCTATCGCTAGAGCAGTCTACGCTTCCACCAAGTATCGTATTCCAAGGACCATCGCCTGCTCCGCGTTCGGGCAGCACTACCCCAACACCGCAGTCGAAGGCGGATGCGGGCGCCGATCCTGAAGATCAAACCCCCCCTTCTGGAATCCGGACGCCAGCGCGTGGGGTTAGTGGTAGTGCATCGACGCTTGAGACCGTGCAAGAGAGCAGTTTACCAGCGACACCTGCGATCGGGGGTAAATTAGGGATACTATCTGATGACGAACGGCCGGAAAAGATTACGGAACATCCACTGGAGGAAATAGTATCAAAGTCTATTAAGCATCACATCCCAGAGAGTGGCAGTGAAAGCGGTGGTAACAAGAGCGATGGGAAGGGTGCTAGAGTTTCGGGCTTCACTACTGGAGGGATTGGATCGGCCAGACCGGGCGCAGTCCCGCCGACGAAATCATATTCGGCGTTGAACCCTAGAGGTAAGCCTGCAGGGGAAGGGTCAACCAAAAATATGACAGTTGAAACGGAGACTGTCAGTTCTATACCTCAAGTCGCAGTTGGTGGGGGCGCGGGCGAGCGGGGAGGACCGACTAGGTCTGAGACTGGTGGCAGTGTACGTCAGAAACCGAGCACAGAGACTATTAGACCGAAAAAGGAGAAAAAAAGGGTGCGCAAAGCACCATCTGTAACCGCAGGAACTGGTGGGTTTTCAAGTCATCTTCACCGTCATCATCACCATCACCGTCACCGTCACTACCGATCTGCTTCTCTCATATCTTCATCTTCAGCAACTTCAACTTCAACCTATGGTCTTAGCCATGCCGTATCAGACGGCAATAGCCCAGATCATCTACATAGCCCAAAACCTTTTAGTTATAATTTTAGATCTAGACTGACTGGTCAACGAATAGCATCGTCCAAAGCGGACATATTCGAAGCGAAGATAGCGAGCGCGGTTGACGAGGCAGACTCTTCTGATTCAGAGGAGGCTTTTGTATACGAATCTAACCCTCCAGAATCGCACCCTCCGCGATCTAGCCGATATCACTCCAGGACCCCCAGCGTGACATCCATGCACAGCCAAGCGGATCAGCGGTCCGGATTGCGATCAGTTCATCTTGATGGAAACCAGAGTAAGAGGAGCATGAAGTTCACAAATAACCCCTACAATAACAGTGCTGTGGATGGTGATACGTTTTCTAGCGGGGGAGCGGATGGGTCTGGCACAGTTCGAGCTGGTGGCATTGGAAGTGGGAGAGGTAACGGCGGCAACGGGGCTCATCATCACCACATTGGGCATAGTTCTCGCAATGGACGCGGAGGCCATACTTCCATCTTTGCGGAGGAATCGCCATTTCCTAACGCTACGAAACCCTCGAAGTTGGGAGGTCCTAACGGGTCTAAGAGTGCTTCAAGGCCCAACAGCCCCAGAAATTCGCACTTGCGGCCCCTCGGCATGAACGGAAACGGTACCAAAAAGCCAAAGATGTTTTCATACGATATGGATCCGGATGGCGCCGATGACGAGCGGACGCCCCTAATATCATCTGTTCGCGTTAATCGAAATCATCAAAATCGTCGCCGCTTTACTGGTAGCCTACGGCAGCTAGAGCACAACCAGCTGAGGCAACGACAGGGGTTGATAGGGCGACTTGCTGGCTGTATTTTATTTACAGTTATGCTCATCCTTGTCATCTCAGGTGCTCTGGGGTTCTTGTTCGCCACTACTAAACCCCTCCTTGATGTCAGTGTGCTGGAAATCAAGAATGTTCTAGCCAGTGAGCAGGAGATCATGTTAGATCTGGTTGTTAAAGCCGTGAACCCCAATGTCATCTCGGTGACGATTTCCGATATGGATGTCAATCTGTTTGCAAAGAGTAATTTTCTCGGCAAGAAACCGCGAAATGCATCTGATATTTTTTCGCGGTCCGACTGGGAGCGCCGCAAGAGGAAGAGGAGAAGACAAGCCTCCGATTACGGTGATGCTACGGCCCTTCCGACAAACAAGAACCCAGGATATCATGCCGAAGATGATCCTATAAGCGATCCTATTCAAGAGCCTGGGGAAGGGGATCCTCAAACAATGCTCCTTGGTCGCATCTTCGAGTTTGACTCAGCTCTCACATTTGAAGGATCGCCCGTTCAGCGCCAGTCGTCCTCCTCGGTGGGCGAAGTGCGACTGGCAAAACCAGGCAACAAGACTGAAGCAGGCGGCTCTGCGCGATGGGAAAGGGTCATTCAGCATCCATTTGAGCTAATCGTGCGGGGAGTGCTGAAGTATCAGCTTCCACTTTCAACTCGTGTACGCACGGCTCCAATTGGTATGAGTGTGGTCGTCCACCCCGAGGACGGCATTGACGAGAAGGGACGGATGACGGTTCATCAGGTAAGCCAGCCGTATCCGCCTGGTAGCAATGTTGTTGTCGTTGGGGGGGCCACGTTAGATAATGGAGAACCTGTCACACCTGGATAAAATTCGGAACTACAACAAGAGCTACCTTTTCAAGCATCACTGCTACAACACATATTTTCCTTTGCTTTTCTACATATTTCCTCACGATTGCATACTCGCATATTCGAGCGACTCGGTCGGCGCGGATTGGTTACTCTTGAGCACAAAATTGCTGGACATTCGGCGACAACATGAGCAAACTGGCCTCTCTTCCTTTTTCCTGGGCAGCGCGGAGTTTTAAGACTGGGTTTTACACCACATACCATACTTCCTTTAACGGCATGTGCTTGATCGGCCCTTTTTAGCGATGATGACCGCGGCGGTTTGTTGCGCATTTGATTTTCCGTCCTGACCAAAGATATCCTTTAATGCTCTTGCGTTACGCGCATCTCGCTTCTTTCTACGTTGGATCTCTGTACGAGGGGCGAGATGATATGCCTCAGTACATCCACATAAAAACCCGCGCCTATGTCGGCCTCGGAGATGGACGACGCTCGGAGGGCAGGCGGTGGAGTGCAATGCATCGCAAAGAGATCCACGGTGGGCTGTAGACATAAATGAGGATTGGCAGAAAAGAGAGTGGGCTACACAGGCCCATTGTGCATATGATGTACCAAAACCAAAAGTTTTCAGACAAAAATTAGCGGATAATAAAATGCTATTGCCTGTCGAGGCGATCTTCCACACCCATTTTCTGGGCACCCCTCGATGTAGATCCGTACGCGCATGCAGTGCAGGAATTATGCAAACAGCATTAAGAAGCCCCAAGACGAACCAAACCCCCAGCCCCACAAATGTAGGGATGGCCATGTACCCCACAGTTCGAATGACGTTATCCATCGGGCTTGGCTTCGACGTCTTCACGACGGGGCGCGAGAGGCTCCACCGGTAAATCGAAACTAGGTATGCGGCTCAATCACCACGGAGAATTTAAAGCCGCTATAGTGGCTATGGAGTTAAGAGGCATGGGGCGTTGTCCCTTGTGACTGATACGGAAGCATGTGAGTTGGGATGGAGATACAGAAAGAACACCCGAGAACATCCGGGACGGCCAGAGATTCCTGCGTGAGTACAGGCTAAGGAGATTTGCTATGCATTGCCCAAACTGCCTTGTGTTTTCTGACCTCCAATCCTGAGGCTTTGTAGGCGGAGCCCGGCCAAAGAAGCGGCTCGGGGACCGGTGAGCGCGAGCGTCATTCGGTCGGATCCTCACCTGATTGTTGAATGATGCCTTGTCGTGGCGATGGGGCTGCTGAGAAAGATGGAATAAATCATTGGCTCCCGCGCAGTCTCGACATCACAAGCTGCCGGGGAATTTAGTTCGGATCAGCCACGCTGCTCTAGCGAGACGACGTCATCGGACTTCAACGAGGAAAGTGGGATGGAGGGACTGTATCGGTTGGCACGTTGACGGTGTAATGCAGGCAATGCAGGCAATGCAGGTAACGTAGGTAATGCAGCTGCCGGAGCATGGCACCACGGCACCACAGCACCGCCGCACCGCCGCACCGCTCCGTGAGTAGAAATAGGTCTCGCCCGCCCAACTGACGTTGGCATCCGCACACATCGACCCGCGTGAGTCCGTTCACCTGCCACTATATCCAAACCAACATCAAGTCGACTATTCCGTCGCTGGGATCAAACTAAACAGCTCCGCATCGAGAAACGAGAAGCCACAGAAACCAGATTTGCTAAATCGTCCGGCAAACATGTCCGTCATCGTTCGTGAGCGGGAGCGTGAGGTTGAAGAGGATATTTATCGCACTCGCTCTCCACCCCGCACCATCCGCGGCGTCCGTCGCTACCGAGTACACCGACCCTTTGACGAGGAGGAAGCCTACGAGGATCTTTACGAGCGAGAACGTCTTTTTGAAAGGGATCGACGTCGCCACAATCATCCTTATGAGGTCCAGTCGTTCTCTCGCTCCACCGAATATTTCTCGGCGCCACAGAAGACCGTTATCATCCGGGAGGAACCACAGCAGATCATCATCCGAGAGCGCCCCAGGGCACCAATCATCGTCCCCGCCAGGGAACCCGAAAGAGTCTATGAAGACCTCTGTGAGGACGATGTCTACTACGAGCGCGACTCGAGACATGGAAATAGAGAAGAGTTGTACATTAGGAAGGAAAAGGAGATGGAAGTCGAGCCGAGAGATTCTGTCAGTCAATGGTCCAGCGATGACGACATCGTGTATATCCATCGAGAGACCAGTGGTGGGCGTCGTGGTCACAGCCACCGTCGCCACCTCGCCGAAGGGGCTGCTGTCGGTGTTGCTGCCGAAGAAATTATCCGGCACCATAAAAAAAAGGAGGGAGTGCACGATCACCACCACAAACGCCACGCCGCCGAAGCAGCGCTAGCTGGGGCGGCAGGTGCAGAAGTTCTTTCGAAGGTTAGAAGCAGCAGCCGCCACAGACACAATCACAACCACCAAGTCGAGGATCTGGCGAAACTTGGTCTAGGTACTGCTGCCATCGCTGCCGCCGTTAATTACGGGATGAATAGGGGCCGTGACAAACGGAGCGGATCTCGACGACGCCGGCATTCCATATCTGGTTCAAGCAGATACTACGACGACTATGACTCGGATGATCGGAGCAGAAGCAGACACTCACATCGCGGTCGTCACATAGCTGAAGCTGCATTGGGTACGGCGGCAGCAGCTGGCCTGATCCACCACGAACGCAGCAAGTCCCGTCGCCGCTCTCATTCGCGCTCTCGTTCGTCCCACTCTCGCCATGGTTCGTCGCGACATCGGTCGAGGTCACCAACCCACAAGCTACCTCTAGCGGCCGCGGCTGCTGGAACCGCAGCGTTTCTGGCACACCACGAGCGCGAGAAGAAGAAGAGGGAGCAGGAAAGAAGATCCAGGTCGAGATCAAGATCGAGGTCCGTAGCCTACTCTGACAGGGACTTACAAGGCGCATCGGATGACCCCGGACTTATAGAGTACGGCGATGAGCCCGTGTACGCTAATGCCGCGGGAGACTACCACCGCCGCCAAGAGGCCGGCCACGACACTGTACCATTAGCAGCACCGTTGGCTGCTGGGGCTGGCTATGCTGTAGGCCATGCTGCAGGCCATGCTGCAACTTTCCAGGAGCCCGAGAGGTCACGCTCAGGGAGCCAGACCAGGAGACACGAAAGGAGTCCTTCCTCATCTTCGTCCTCCCCAGTTAGCGGTCGACGGCGACGCCGTCGTCCGAGCGACCGTCATCGCGGCGAACACCTCGCAGAAGCCGCTCTTGCGGCAGGAGCGGCGGGTTTGGCAGCCCACGAGATCAAGAAGGTCCACGATCGGAAAAAGCCCGAAGGCCTTGAGGAAAGACGTAAGGTTTCTTTATACCGAACATGAAGCGCATTCCTCACACTTCCCCTTCTTGGACTTTTATTGCATCTTGAATGTACCCGGTATCTCACTAACGTCCTATTCCGTACAGACTACACCGGCGATCCCTACGACGAACGCGACTACAACAATCATCCCCCAGTTGATCACCCTCCCTCGCCGCCATCAACGTCCTACTACCCAGCCACCAACACCTTCCCTCCGCCGCCATCAACGCCCTACTACCCAGCCACCAATACCTTCCCTCCGCCGCCAGCACCCATGCCCTATAATCCCGCAGACTACCCCCCTCCACCAATCCCTCACATCAATGACCCTCCATCCCACCTGCCAATCGAGCAGCCAGATCCTCGTATCTATGGTGGCACGGCGAGCGAGCACGAAGGAGGAGCTGACCTTGCCGATAGCGTAAGTGATATAGGTGCGTGCACCTACGATCCTCCTCCCCTTCCCTCATCTTTTCCACCCAACCAGCACCCCCCTTCCACTAACCCCACACAGCAGGTCTAGCCCCCATCAATGGCGACGGCGGTCCCCCCGCCAACGGGGGAGAAGAAAAATCCGTCTCCTTCGACCTCCGCCCTCGCTACAAACACGAGCCAGCATCGGGATCCCATTCCCCGCCGCTGTCGGTGTCGTCGGCCTCGACGGTTGAGTTGCCGCCGAGGTTCGATGAGCAGGGCAGGAGAGTGGGGGATAGAGAGAGAGACAGCGGCAGGGATTCGGGGGAGGAGCTGGCTTATAAGATTGGGGAGGCGGTTTCGAGGGTTGGGAGGGTGGTGGATAAGGTTTTGGGGGGGAAGTAGGGGGATTTTTTTTTTTTTTTTTTACTCTATTTCATTTGCATTTTTTACATGGCGTCTACAATCCCGTCGATCTGTTCCTCGTGCCTAGTCTAATTTACCACACACGTTCCGGTTTTTAGCCCGCCACTAGCTACTATTCCATCAATCCAAACATAGGTCTTTTATCCCACTTCTCTTCCCGCGCTTCCCGGCTTTTAGGTAGCGGTTTAGCACCCCCTCCCCCTTCCTGAACCTTCATGACGGGAGTCGCGGACTTTTTTTTTTGGTGGGGGGATTTTTTGTTGTATTTGTAAATACATGAGAACCCTTTTGAAGAAACACGGAACAAAAAAATTTTTTTTTTTTTTTTTCCGAAAGGGGGCCCCCTTAAGGGGCGTTGGAATCGCCCTCTCCCAAGAATTAATCAAAGATGCTAACTACTCTACACGCTTCTGCGGCACCCACAAACCAACAAAAGTTATTTCCGCGGCCCTTCTAACTACGCTTCTCATGGGATTTCTGCCCACAAAACCCCCTGATCTACGCCCCTATATTCAGCATGCTCGAACCCGGCAGGTATTCGTGGGGATAAACAAAGCAAAGAACGGAATGCGCTGAGCGAACGAATCCGCATACCAGCAGCCACATCCGGAATGTTTATTCCAATAAAAAAAAATTCCCCATCCCGTTTTCAGCCGCCCTCTTCCGGTAAGAGCGCCTTGCTTGACCCCCTCGTGTCGGCGTCGTAAGAGGGAATAGCAGAGATAAGAAAATAGCGTAGGAACCTATTGTGGTGGGGGTTGGCGCCGGCGCAGAGACGCAGAACGTAAGTAAACAACTCGACCTGAACGTACCACCCAGCCCCGAGGATCGTTTATTTGTCAAGAAGGGAGCATAGCCCGCATCCTTTGGCCAAGGAGTCTCCAAGTACTTTGCGGCAGTCGAGACACTCGATGGAAATTCGTAGAGAGCGTCTCGGTCTCTTGGAGGAACTCATTCCCGAGAATGACGTCGCAAGGACAGCCATCCAATACATCAAAGAGGATATTGTATGAACTATGAAGCTCGCCCGCAAACTGCCATGATAACTGAACTTGACCAACCGTCCGCGCAATACTACGATCAACGAGCCGAAACGTCCGGCTGGAATCCGGTGCCTGATCGACCCATATTTTATGCCGGCGGGCAAAATCTGCCGATATGAAGTTGGCTTGAGCACAAGTGTCCGGCAAAGAGGCCGAATCTACTCCATTGATCTTTCCCCTAACATATATTTTTCGAGCGGGCCTTTGCAGATTTTTCTTTTGCAGCCATTTCCCCACCTTTTCTGTTTTCCACCTCAGAATGTTCGCCTTTAGATCCGCAATCATAGCCTAGCTGATGTCAGCATATCATGACTGAGATTCTTCTAGAGCGGCGAGGTAGACCGAGGTAAGTCCGCGATAAGCCGTGAGATAGTATCCTTCTATTCCCTAGGGTTACAGGTTAGTTGCGGCTTAAAAGGTTGTAATACGGCTTCGAGACTGGCGGACCTTATACTGGCCGGGTCTGCACAAAGCATTTTGTTGCGAGGCATGCCCTTGGAGCATTCCGCTCAGGGGTTATGACCTCAGAGCAATGCCCGGCTGACAACATGA